>MU267807.1:0-36650 GCA_021014935.1 Hygrophoropsis aurantiaca
GACGACCCGCTAGTGCATCCTCGCTATGAATAAAAATTGATTATGAAGATAAATCACTGGTATGAAAGGGGATATACTTACACAGGTATGACAGCACCATAGGCGGTGCCGGCAACGGCAGCGGCGACGAATGCGATCGAGATGGATTTCATGATTTGGTTCTGGTCGAATTGAAGTGGGAAGGAGTTCGTTCATCAATACACTGTGAATATGCTTTATATGCTCTTTCAGACCCGATCAGCAGGAGAAGAATTTAGGGATGTGCATGTGGGTTCAGGCGGCCCAATGTGGATCACTTAAATTGCGTGGCTGGGTTGGAGTGAGATCAATATTGGTGCGCCATGGTCTGCCATAGTTGCGCCATGGGGTCAATAAATTGTCGATCACAAGCAGCTAGCTCAGTCGAGTGTGTGCTGCCGTGTGTTATCCAAAGTTCCTCATTATATAGCAATATGCCTATTCATTTTGGAGCAAAATAAACAGATATGAGCACGAGACTCGATTGATCTGTCGATGGTACCAACCCCACAACTCCCCTACCTGCTCATAAGTTTCACGGAAGTTTGAATTTCCTGCCAATAATCTCCAATAATGCCATATAATGTTGCGGCCACTTTGAACGATCAAACCTACTTGGGATGATCGATGACGATATGTGGGTTTCCTAAGAACGGCCCATGAGGCATTTCGGAGCTGTCAGTGTCAACCAGAGCCTCGTCAAAGTTTAATTTACGTCTCGTGGAAAGACACAGCAGACCTGGGACTTTAAGCCTGATATACTAAGATGTATAGTTCATCAGGTCGACATCGGTGAACGGTTGAATTCGACTGCCACACGAACGTCAGTGCATGCAACCACGAGATACGTATGCATACCTCGCGCAACACGAGCTTCTTGTTATTGCGGATCTAGCGGTGGGCCCGGTATCGTATGTGGAGACACTGATCCTGGGGGCCTGCCAAATCATAAAACCAATAAGACCTTGAGGCCAACCTGGGAAGTTCGGAACAAGCCATCTTCGCTTGCCGGAATCAGGCTTACTCCGAACCTACAGACCAATTGTAGTGATCGGTATATTTTGATGGATTTAAATTTTGGTTGGAGGATGGAGGTGCCTGGATCAATTCACAGGGGAATATCTTGAACTTGAAAGGTTGAAGACTTTATTTTGCTGGAGACCAAGAATTTAAATGTAAACAGATTCCAGTGAACCAGTGGAATGACTACCATTCGCCGTTCCAGAGTCTGAGATTGTCATATGTCAAAATGTCAAGACGTGGGGCTCAGCATGCGAACTGAAAGACCTTCGAAATCAATCTGGAGTGGGTTCCAAACTTCCAGGGCTGCTTCCTCCAGATTATCCGTACACCTTGGAAACTATATATAAGAACATATCGATTGTCATATTCCATATAAGAAACAACCTACTTACAGACAGCCATCCAGTAGTTATATAGCATTGAATGTCTACATAAGAATGGATAGAATGGATACTGAGGCTACCAATAAGTTGACAACGATGAAGCGTTTCGGTGAGCCCCGCCGCGCTATATACTTACTGCAGAAAGTTTGACCACTGAAGTACTGATCTCAGGAGCAATTTGCTACAGGTTTCTGGCGAACATCTCTATTCGAAAGATGGGGATATGTCCCATGGCATTGCATTGTCTAGCTACGTATTTCGGTACGAAAAAAAAGACAGGTCACTGAAAAATAAGATGAGCGGAAAGATCCAACGAAAGATGAATTGTAGAATAAGATCAGAGAAGCCAGTGTTTTCTTGTTCCCCGCCCCGATGCGTCTCAAGGACCAGCGTGTCTATCTCAAGACGAGATAAAGCACACAGGCTCATGTGAACATGAGTGATCCAATAAGATGCACACAAAACGGGTAATTCAAAGAATGGATGAACTTGTTTTCGTCTTGATGTGCGAGACAGGGACAGGTGAAAAAAAAAAATCAAGTCAAGACTTACCAACGAAAAGTTTCGATGGACAAGATTGGTTAACAAAGATGATTGTGCCTAGAAATCTGAGGAAAGGCGTTAGAAAAAAGTCTCAAATTCACAACAGATGAAACAAAAGGAAGATCAGCTTTGAGAGTTTTGGTAAGTAGTTTGTCCACAAGGAGAGTTCTCTCTCTTTCGGAAGCAGAACTGAATAGTGGATCATCATTCTAGCGACATGATGTCGCTTGAAAATCAAAAGAAAGAGTGAACACTCACCATATAAAAAAACTCGAGGGAAATAGCCAAGGGAAGAAACAAACCGGAAAGCGACATCGATGCAGTTGTATAGTATGGTTCGATCTCCGTTATAAACGGACTTTGAATTATATCCTATAACTTCACAGGCATCAACTCTGGCAACGTCGACGTCGTCCTTCAATTTTTTGTGTCTATAATGTTGCGGGCCACAGCAAGACAAACAACACCATTATAGTGAGTGCATAGTTTGATTTTTTCCCAACAATTTCCCTGCTATGAAGATATTTTCCATTATCCGAGTCGGCGACGATCATCGATGAGCCACACTCGAACATGCATCACCAACTGAGCATTTTTCCCTATTCTTGGCTCATAGCCTTATTATTCTGGGACTAATCAACTTGCGTTTTCAGTGGTTTGCTCTAAAAGCTTGAGGTAAGTAATCAGAGCTTGACCCATATCTCCCTCGGACAAGAAGAAGCAAGTTAGTGGGCGACATCTAGAATGAGCCCGTATGCTAACACGCACCACACCACCCTCTGATCCGAATATCTATCCTCGATTCCCCTTGCATCTCAATGAGCGAATACGAGCTGATGTTTTTTGCATTGCGTTGGTCGAAGATAGTGCTGCATAGTGAGTTCCGTTTATTCAGTTGACACATTACTCGTTCTCCGTGATGTTTTCAAAATATACAAGCATATGTCCGACCTATATGAAGGACGCAATTTCTATGTCTGAGAGTCCTTCGATTCAATCATTTTGACTTGTTTTTTAACGTCCCGCTGATTGCATCTGTCCAGCCCAGGTATCAGCTTGGTCGTACTTGGTTCAATATCGTAGTTGTAATGTAGTATTTATGTTGGACTGGTGGAAATATATAATCCTAAAGGACTTTTCGTATCTTCGGCTCCTCCACTATAAGTTTGATACGTCAAGGGCAACCTGTGATAATTGACCAATAGCGTACAGATAGATAAATGAGAGGCCACTTCGAACAAGTCTTACCTTGCAACTTGAAGCTTGAAGCCCCAAGACCTCAGCTATATCATATGTGTAAAATCCATGAAATACCTGTATGAACACTCTCACGCGTATATGTATTATACACATTTTGTGAATAATTACTTGGACGTTCCTAGTACAACCATCTAACTGCAGACAGATGAAGAGAAGACCGCAACAGACAGACAACACGCGACTGCGAGATGAAGAAAATGATGGACGAACGAGTCCCATAACCACGCATAGCCATCAGCCCCCTTTAACTGGGTGAGACAGATCTATCTGTCCCTCCTCCGTTGCTCCCATGGAACCCGTGCCCTTCGAGGTCCTTCCCATCGAGCGCCTCCTGGATCATCGAAATGGTGCTCTCCAAGCTTCTTCGCCTCGTACTCGGGCTTGTCATGGTCGTGCCCAGACTCGCCTGTCGGCCGTGTCGGCCTTTGAACGGCGTGCGTGGCGGAGACATCGGGGACGACGGGGAGCCGGGCGTAGGAGGGCCGCTGAGGCTCTGGGCGCTTCCTGAAGAGGATAGGGAACCGCTGGAGATAGCGGCCTCGAGGCTGGCATCGAAGGAGACGGGGGAAGCTGAAGAATCGCCGCTTTGGGATTGTGCTTGAGAAGCGAGGTAGGCTTTGGCCTCCTCGGCATCGAAGAGTTCGGGGGGCAAGCGCTCGTTTTCGATATCCGATTTTCGTCTATCAGGCAAGCCGTAATGTAAGCATTTGACACAGGGGGATAACGATTGTGCACATACGCATCCTCGAACCCAGAGATAGCATCCTTGATGCCCTCTGTACCCAAGGCAAGGGTCCCATACGGCAATTTGCTCGATCCAGATATACTCTTGAGCTCCGAGACTTTCTCTGATTCCTCCCTGATTGGCATCATGAGTCCATACAATCATAGCATAACCAGCATATAACAAACCGAAGTAGAGCAAACACTCTTGCCATGCGCCCAACAGCGAGAATCTTGTTCTTGATGACCTTCCGTCGCTCGACCGGGTCCTCTGCGGTCTGTGACGTCGGCGACCTCAAACTATCCTCATCTGACTCTTCGAGCTCCTCCTTGCTGCAGGTATTCAAAACTGCTACCAACATATCGGTGACTACCCACCGACCCATCAGCCTGTTGTCTCAAAGGGCTAAAAAGAGCAGAAACGTACTTTTCTCTCCGACGAATGGAAGACTCCAGGTAAAGACATCCATGAAGTTGGGTAGCCAGTACGGATGTGGCGTGCAGTTGAACTGCCGAATGTTCATAACGTTGCTTTCATATTTCAGGACGGCAGCTTTGTTATTATAGACGTCAAGATAGTTGGGAGCCGAAAAAATTGTCATGACGGAGGGGAAACCTGTGGTCTTTGTTTTCCGGTACATGCGATAACTATAAATCGAAGCCATATAAGCATGGCGGGGCAACCTGACTGTGCTGGGACTAACCCCGCATCTTGCGCTTCATGGGCGCGAATAATCGAGAGCAAATTATTGCGCTCGAGGAATTGACAAGCGGCTTGATAGCTTGATGTATGCCATTACAGCCATTAACGAAATATTCAAAAAGGTTTGGAAAGACTCACGTAAAGAAGTAAGAGCACCCTCTGACATGGTTGTGCACAAAGCTCTCGTTCATCTTTTCCTGTCCAAAATCTTCAACAGGATCTGACCAAAGAATATCACACATCAGCCCGTGAGTGGGCGGCTCCCTGAATCGGTCAATCTATAGCATCGTCAAGAGGAATTCAAAATGATAGCACTTATATTGGGGAAGACAAACCGCGCGGATATCATCCAATGTGTTCAATTCCGGGGAGAGACCACCATGTATGCACAAAAATTGCTTGTTCATAACAGCTGCGAGAGGAAGAGCGCAGAATGATTCCATGCATGCATCATATATGCGCTCTGAATATTTGTGTTTGCCTAGACCACAATAAGTACACTCGTTCCAATAAAGAGGGGGGATTTATTCACGTACATTCCAGTTTAAATGTAAAGTAATCAGTCAAATGTCTGCATTCGTGGTTGCCTCGAAGGAGGAAGAGGGTGTCTGGATACCAGATTTTGAGCGACCAGAGGTAAAGTACGCACTGTGTTCACGTATAAGCAAAGCCCCCCGGTACACAAGGGATACGTACTTCAATGCTAAAGTATCCACGATCAACGTAGTCACCAAGGAATAAGTATCGGGTGTCAGCCGGACTCCCACCGACTTCGAATAGTTTCATGAGGTCATACTGTCCAGTGTGTCAGACGAAATATTTATGTTCAAACATGTTGAAGGACATACATATTGGCCGTGAATATCACCACAGACTAGCGGATAATGCAGAAGATGTGAGCGGGGCGACCTGCTTGTGGCGCTATGCACGAGATCATGCCTCACCTGTGATTGGAGCATCGACTTGGAGAACATTGGATTCAGCCCGTAGAATGGCAGTAGCTTTCTCCAGAATCCATATTGCTTGTTCCTCACTAAGTCTTCCTTCGCGGTAAAAATGATTCTTTAGGAAAGCTATATCAGGTTTCGTTGGATCCTGTCTCGAGAAAAACTGCGCTTCGGTGGGTATGCCCATCGCCGGCGCCTGGACCTGCAAACATGAAACCCGGGCACTGAGCAAGTCTACATTGTGAGATAAAGTGCGCCGAGCATACGTCTTTAACAACTCGCTCTTGTGTGCTGATGGTGTTGCCATCTTCAAGTTGGTGTTGCGTGAAATCGATCTCGGGTAATGGCTTTTTATGCTGGATCTGCTCGATAGCCTTGTCGACTTGCGCTTGGGCGATATGCATAATCAAGGAGAATCGACAGCAGATGGCGATGTAGAGATTTGAGCAGGAAGGAAGGTACAGGACTGCTGTAAATGGCCAAAGCCGCGCGAAAGATGTGGCGGGGTTCAAAGTAGCAACAACTTGAGATCGTGCGCAACAATCAATAATGATCTTTGCGGTGCGTATTCTATCGCTCTAAGCACGCAGATAACAGGCAATAAATTAATAACCATCCTTGATTATCCATCAACAGTCCAGGGCCGCTGTAGGGTGAGATACAAGTGCATCGGCTAGGTACAATAAATGACAGATGCAAAGTACAACAGTCTATGATCCAAAGTATGCCTGCAGTGCGTGCTTTGCGACGTTGAATCCGAGCAGTGAAACCACATAACTCGCAAACAAGGGCAAAAGCGGAGACAGTAATATTTCAGCTCGGATGAGAAATGGTAATGCTGCAGCGCTGTTAGCAGGGTGATGTGACAGTAAGTGGTAACATGATTACCACTCAGTCCGAGATATACACCGTATATGTATTGTGCGAAGCTGGATATGCATGTTTAACTTGCGAGTTGGGATCAGTCAATGGGATAATTACCCGGCAAGATACAAGGTGTTGCCAACCAGGAGGCACACCCATTTATCTTTCAAGACAACTGGCAACAGAAATAGCTGGGCTAGATAAAGAGTCAAATAGAGGGGGAAGAAGGCATTTGTATGAACATCAAAAGCATATGCCCATTCCACGGCCGAATCCCCAGGAGCTGAATGCGAGGAAGGAGACACTAAAACCCGATTGGAGAAGAACCTGCAAGGGGAAAGTTCAAAATGACAATGCAAAGCGAGTAATTCTTGCAATACCATATTGCGGTAGCGCTTAATGCACCAACAAACAGATAATCTCGTATGATCATAGTAAATGCCAGTCGTAGCGCTGCTAAGGGTGTAAACGAATACACCACAGACCAAGCGATGGCAGCGACTATAAGGCTTGGTGTCATTAAGCTGAGACATAGCTATTGAATCAACTTACTAGAAAGACTCGCAAATAAAAGTATCAGAATAGCTGGGTCGTCCCTAGCCCATGTATTCTTAGTCTCTACGAGTGACATCCGCCTCAGTTTGATTAGATTTATTCAGGCTGGCTGGGATACTTACGCTTGTGATAGTAGACGTTTCGATAACTGTCATCTCGTCAACGAAGTGTACGCACATGTAAGGTCGAGGATAGCTCACACTCTTCGCGGGGCCAGACAGAGGTAAGATAACTGCCAAAGAGCAAGTTCGAAATCCTAGTCAAAGATTAGATTAATTGGAAGGCTTTATTTCATCTGTACATACCATTTGCTGGAATCTATGCAACCGCCTAAATATTATAGGGACACGGTTTGATACGGAAACGGGTGTCCCTGGAATAGGATGATTGGGATAGGAAGGCGAGGTCATTGGTAGAATGGACATTTCTGCAGCGTTTCTAGGACGTCGAAAGAGATTAATATTGCGAGAAGACGACAGTTTGGAATAAAATGAGCGCGAATAATTGCTGTTGCAAAGGGCAAGACTCTGGTGAGCCCCGATATGAGCTGGTTTCTGGCGCAGAGCGCGAGCGGCTGTTACCGAGCGGACTCTGTAAAAGTGGATCGGGACTTGAATGTCGGTTGGGTGAGCGCCTGCAAGGACCTTCTTCTCAAGCGACGAGCGCTTTCATTCTTGACCCTTCATAGCAACAATGGACGATTCAGAAGCTGTAGACTGGGGAAATGAAGAGGAAGAAAGAGAAATGGACGAGGATGAGCACAGAGAATTTGCTGCAGAGGACGCAGAAGACGCTGTGTCCCTTGGAGGAGACGAAGACGACGAATTTTTAACTTACCAGTCTCGCCAACAACAGGGCACGAAACAAGGAGGACAAACACCTCCAAGATCTGCGCATAACCCTGACAATTTGGAGCACCAGGAATCGACAACTCGTGGTAGACGTTCCGACCGTCAGCGCTCCAATACGCCACATAAGTCGCGGTTGGGTTCACAGAGCGCGTCAGATGCTTCGCCTCTGCTGAAGCGTGCTCAGTCATTCGGGAAGCTCACACATGCTCTCCCACCAAAACCGGTGGTGTCCAGTGTTCCATTTGTCCATCCGTCTCACCCTTCCATCATTGAAGCCACAGCTATGTCAACCCGCCTTGATCATGACAAACGGGGCAATGGCTCTGCTTCAAAATCTCATGGTCATGATAGCACAGACTTGCCGCCTGAATGGGAAATTAAACATCCCAAAAGCGGCCGTGGGGTCTACTACTACAATTCTCGGACACAGGAGTCCACGTGGATTCGACCTGCAAGCACTACGCCATCTGCATCTGCACGAGACAAGGATAAAGAACGCTCCCATACTGCAGATGTCTATATTCCCGAGGAGCTTCTCGGCAATCCGATTTCTGCTGCCAAAGGCCTCGAGCCTGCCATTGCACGCACTAGTCGGCCTGATACTGACAAGGATATGTCTTATGGTGACCGCCACTATCGGCCAGGAGAAGGTGCTCCACGCGAAGAAAAGCCAACTTCTACTCGCCAGGTACGCGACACATACATTCCAGCCAGGTCTTTGTCTCCGCCACCCCGACACCTTGAAGAGGATCGCTCGCAGCTCAGCCGGCGACCATCATCTCCTGCCTTGTCCTTCACTGACCGAGACAGGGCGAGACCACCTCGTCGAGATGGTCCTCGTACCGCTCCTTCCATACCAGACGACCGTTACTGGACGTCTCAAGAGTCGGCCCCTATCGATCGACCTACAGCTCTACGTGAACGCAGGCGTGACACGGAACACCGTCCTCTCAGCAATGAACGCGAGTGGCGCGATTCCCCTCGTGACAGCGACAAGTCACCGACTCTAAGTACGTTATCATCATCACATCCCCTCACGTACCGTCCTTGGCGCTCCTGCTCCTCCCAAGGTGGAGGCCGCAGTGTCTCGCAGGCGTCTCGCGAAGCCTTGGGAGTGGAGCTGCGCTGTACCATATCTTGTTCTTCTTTGTTCGACTTCTTGCTCGCATCGACGCACGGACACTCATCATGGATCCATATCTTTTTTATCCCTTTTTCCACCCCCTTTTCTGTCCCCGTCCGCTTTTTTGTTTCCCATCCTCCCCATTTATTTTTTAGGGCCCAGATCTCCGGGCATATACACGCGTGATGGCCAGCACCCAGTTCTCCACTCGTCATCAAGTATGCCTGTGCCATCTACATCTCTTCGCACAGGCGTAGGCTCGTCAACAGCTCTCAGGCAGAAGAGCCGTTTCTCGCAAGCCGTCTCTCCAACTGAAACAGGACGCCACGTCCCGGAAGAAATTGAGCGGAAACTGGCTGATGTCCGTGCACGACTCACCGAACCATCCGCAGAAGAACATGCGTCGTCGCTGCCGAAAGCTCCTCACCGCGAGGATACTCGTGAGGTTTCCAGATCTGCTTCCGATGATCGCATGCCTATCCGGGAAGAGAGATCGGTATCTCCTAAGCAGTCACCTGCAGCCGACTCTCAACGTACGTGTCATTCAGCCATCAACTCTCCTGTTTTCTGTGCCAACCACGACACCATCCATGTCCGTATTTTTCTCCACTTTTTCAGACCAACGCAAGCGCGCACCTTTACCACCCCAGAGTGCAATCTTCTCGAGGCAGGTGCCACAGAAGCCGGACGCAGGCTATTCGCCGTACCACCCCGCGATAGTCCCTGCAGAAAGCGGATTGCCTCCTAAACCAGTTACTAGCAACGCGAACATCCCATCCGGGCCTCGTATCTCACCTCTTAACCCTCCTAGAGACGCTTCCGATCGCCCTAGGCCTGCTCGGGCGCCGCCTTCGGGCCCTGCATCAGGTATGAAATCCAGGGTGGTGGATACATACGTTCCTACCGAGACTGCGAAAGCAAGGGATAAAGATATTCTGGACACTGACGGATTACCTTCAGCTACGACTTCTACGAAATCGTTTGAGCCACCGTCCCGAAGCGGTTATGTCCCTCCTGATGATCAAGGTGATTCGTTGCCCAAAGGCCCGAGAGCTATGGCAGGAAGGAACATCCAGGCGAACGCAGGTGTGTCTGCTGTGGTGCACATAAGTTGCCATTTTCTAACGATAATTTTAGACGCTCATGTCAATGTCAACCGTCCCGGTTTAGAACGCTCACGTTCGAGCCGTAATGACCGGGAAGTTCGGTATAACACTTCATCAGTCAACGATCATCCAAGGCGTTTTGAGCGAGCTCCATCACCTGCAAGCGACTCTCTTCGCCGTCCTCCCGCTGCTGCAGAGCCCACTCGCGCATATGTCAGCGTCTTAAAACATTTATCGTTCTTTTTTTGACTTGCGGGCCCACAGGGAAATCGGGAGCCACCGCGGGACCAAGGCAAACGCGTTTGGGAGCAAGGGCCGCATGCCAATAGCATGAGAACGTCCGGGGCCAACGGGATTCCCATTGGCGATAGACCCAACCGATTTTCATCCAGCGCCAGTGCATCTGAGTCACCTCATCCGCCGAAGCTGTCCCCTCTCGTAGCAGAAAGCCGGTCTCAACCTCCTTGGACCAGCACAACGGACACTTCCGGGAGCCAAGCCCCACACCGGAGCAACAGTGTGAAGGAGAAATATGAACGATCAGTAAGTTTTGTGCATTATGTTATCCAAGTTCGATACCTGACGATCTACGTTTACTTCAAGCCTCGCACGGAAATACCTGATGCAACACATCGCGCATCTGGTGTGGGCAGACCTACTGCGACTGATCAGAATCAGCATGCACACCGCCTCATTTCTCCTGTATGTACCTCCGTAACTCTCCATTGCGGACGCTCATTAATCAACACCTAATAGACACTTCCGCGTCGCCCGATATCGCCTGATGGAAAGGCAGCGAGCTCGTTTACTCCTGGCTCTGCTAGGCATGCACGGGGTGGTCACGGTGTAGTAAGTATAGCAGCCTTTAAGAAATTCTTTCAGTCCATTGATACCATTTGTAGTCGCGGTTTGGTCCTCCCGTTCAACGTCCGGAGCTAGAACCGTCAAGTACCCCAAGAAAATCATCTCCTGATATCCTTCGCACCAGCCCTCGTTATCATCACGAGCGCCTTCCATCACCGCCAGTATCCAGAGACCCTGTCATTCTCTCCACACATGACCTTCCTCTTCATCGTCACCAACCGCGAACTCGTTCCCCTGTTCGCCGACCCGACAGCCCACCTCCACGTGATCAACGCGTGGCATATGCACCTCCACACACGGATGAATATGAAGGTGCCCGTCGGTTTGAGGAACATTATGATGGTCGTCCCCGGGAGAATGAACGTGTGCCTGCTTTCCCGCCAAATGGTCGCACTCCGAATCATCGTGAAAATCGCTATGACGAAGGGCCCCCAGCTCACAACATGATGCCACCAGCGTCAAACCGACGTCCTCCGGAAATCTATTCCAATGAGCGTCCGCGACAAAACTTCCAAGATTCACGAAGCGCGCAATATGTAGCTGATGAGGATCAGGGCCATTCACGAAGGGAATCGCCACCTCGTAAGGTTCATCCAGAGCGTGAACTACTCCTCCAGAGTTCGTACGCAGCGCATCCTCGTGCAGACCACAGCAGCGGTCTCCCCCGTGGAGGACGTGCACCACGTCACAGCGATATGGAACAACCACCCTACAAACGGCCTGAGGAAAACACCTCCCGATCTGATCGGTCATCCGATTTTGAACGTCGGTCGGATGACTACCCTGGAAATCGTTACAGAACTCAAGCCAACAGAACGATATCCCGCGATGACCACGCCCTTCCTGGTCATCGAACATCGTTACTTGACAGGTTATCCTTGGACGACCCCGCTACATCACCCGCTTTGAGGGACAGGGTAGACCTTCCCATCCAGCTTCCCGTTAAGAGGGACAGGGATGAGATGGTGGATGATGCAGAAGCTATGTTGGTAGATGATGATGACTTCGACGGATCGAAGAGGGCTAGGAGGCGGGTTGGGAAACCGAGGAGACCGAGACATATTGCATAATAGTCACACCACATATACATACCTTAAATTCGTGACATTGTTATTCTTGGGCAATAGTTTTAGTATTTCATTTGATGGAACTATGCTATCACCACTCGTAACATCAGGCCCAAGTCTGACCCGTCTTGTCATCAATCAGTATCATCGTTGTTACTCTGGTCGCCTGAATCTCGGTCCTGCGCCAGTTTATCTTCAACAAGCTATTTAATGTGTCAATATCAGGGATGCGGATGGAGGGGGAAACGAGTTATACCTGAGCGAAACGTGCTTGATCCCAATGCATATGTACATAATCCAAATCTTCTCTAGGCATCCACCATTCGAGAAACAAGAAGAATAGACATTCCACGATTAGAATGATGGTGTAAATAGGGCCAGCGAACGGACCAAGATCCATCGTTCTGTTATAAGATCCACAACGATGAGCAAACTATAAAATTAGGGCTGAGTGGGTGGGGATTTACCGCTGAATCCGAGTCCGAAACTCCATTGGCGGCGATTTCAAGACAGCATCGTACACCTTTTCCGTGCGTTCAGCAACTTGGCCCCAATCATAGAAACTTTTAACGCGTTCGTGGGCCTCCATCGGAGAATGCCTGCCCTCAGACACAATTTTAATGGCTTCCGATAGTGCACGGAATACGTCTGTGCATTATGATGAAAGTTGATAGGATTAGCAGCGAAGGTCAGTCGAAACCAGTGATGGGGCGCACCGTCTTCTTCTGGTTTCGCGAAGGAGATCATGTTCTCTGGTAGGATCTCTGGTACGCCTCCGACATGAGTGGACACAACGTACAGGCCAGTGCATGCAGCTTCCAGAATAGCGATCCCAAATGATTCGGTTAGCGACGTGTTGAGAAATATCGACCCTCGCACGAGGACCTAAAAGGCCACATGAAATGATTATACGGGGCAACAATCTCAAACTTACATCTCGGACGTCATGATGCCGAATGGGACCAAGAAGCTCGATTCTGTCTTGTAGGAGGTGACGCTCTCTTACTTGGAGCAGGTCGTTCAGCTTGGGTCCATCACCGCCTATTCGATTGACAAAACAAGTTTTCTCTCGTTACCAGACAGTCAGGAAGTGACAAACGAAGCTCACCGATGATGAATTTCACGTTTGGGAATGCAGCACATATTCGAGGTGCGGTGACCACAAGGAGATCGATGCCCTTTCGATATGCAAGACGGGATACCACGATAACGTTTACTGGTCGACATGAAAACAAAGTAGTCGAAATGCGATGAAACAGCTCACTGGTATCTAATGGTAATGGTTCTGTTCTTGGGGTAAACTGCTGTGCAACGAGGGCATTGGGGATAACATAGACACTCTTTCTAACAATCGAGGTCGAAGAATCGTCTTCTGCACGCTCAAACAATTGTCCCCGAAGCACTGTATTCTCTCGTCTACCAAAACCGTTAGCATATGGTCACAATCCGAGATGGGATATCATACCAAGTACATACCCAGTGTGTGAAACACAGATAACAGCATCAACGTTTTTGAGGGCAGCAGCCAAAAGTTTATTAGTAAGAATGCTAGCAGCATCTTCAAACCCAAACAAGCTATGGTCTGTGAAAACTGTCCGAACGCCAAATAAATGCGCGTGAAGTATTCCTTCCTGTCCCAGTGAAGACAGGCTTGCGTGCGCGTGTATTAAGTTGATATGTTCGCGTAAAATTATCGTGCGGAAGTACGGGAGAAATGTAAAGTAGTTTGGGAGAGTCGCCGAAGAGGCGATAGTCTGGAAGGGTATGTGGTAAACTTTCAAGGCAGGCAGGAGCCAGCGAACGCCCACGCGGTCAGGGGGGTGACTATGTGTGATTATGATGACCTACAGGGATCAAATATTAGGACAAGATGGTGGTGCATGCACTCACTTTGTGGCCTCGGCGAATGAGACTTGCACTTAGCATGTATATATGGCTTTCCACTCCACCCACATTAGGGTGGAAGAAGTCGGAAATCATGCTGTTTTTTTTTATGAAAACTAATCGGGAGAAAAGTTTACAGAACATACGCAATTGCAATGGGATCCATTCCATGTCTCCAGCGAGCTCTAGACACGACTTGAGTGAGATGAGGCCGGTCGTAAGATGAGGTTACTTCAAGTTATATATATTGTGCTGTCGGACAGTTATCAGTTCCAGGTTGGTGGGGATAAAGATAAGAAAGGACAAAAAGTGGTTCGACCGAGGATCGAACTCGGAGTATGACCCGCCCGAAGACCATCTCACGTCATCCGGCAAGCGCCGGCTCAGTCCCGCGGTTACTCGAATTTCGAAATCAACTTTGTCGGATGATATTGATAAGCTTGATCAGCCTGAACGTTGAACGTTGAGTTCAATATTGAACGTTTGAACATTGGTATACATCACTGATATTTGGAATGTAACTAGGCCATTCTCACAGCGGTAACTACATGCAGTACATTAACCCAACTCGATAAATAAAACTCCTGCCTAGTGACACGTCCATACAATGGCAGCTAGCTGCATCGTCACAAATTACCCAACTTCTTCCTGTAGGAGCTGAACGTCTTCCGAGTCAGCCAACGGGGATCCCCATCCTCTCTCAGCCACAGACGTCGCCCATGAACTGCTGTGTGTGCATGTCCTTTCTTTGCTCGAAGCCAGGACCCCTCCCAGATCCACATCTGGTACTTGCCAGAGGTCTGGTTGTGGTGGACGAATATATCGCTGCTTCGGACGCCGTCGCATGAAGGCGGAGATGCTATATCTTCAGGACCAATAGATCGAAACCAACCCATCATGTAGTCAACACCACGTATCTTCATCTATGTTGACAACCTCGCTGGCGGTGGGCGGTAAATCAAGGAGCATCGGGGTAGGTGAAGGCGTTGAGGCGGGGCCAGACTGCATATTTGGGCCAATCGTTTGTGGGGGGGCGGCCTTTCGAGAGAGAATACTGAGATCCGGCACGAAGGGTGTGCTAGCTCGAGGAGGCGATGAATTTCGCGAAAGAGCAGTGGGATCTGGGACAGCCATTGTCCTGGCTGGGGGTGATGATAGGATATCGGACGATCCCATTTCAAGCTCAGGCAAAAATGTAGGTGATCCCATAGGCGATCCTAAAGGAGTGGCGTAAACGGATTCTTGAGAGCTGGGTAACCCAACCTTGTGTGCAACAACTGACTCTGACGGGAGGGGGCGGGCATTCAATGGAACCCCGGGGAGTGATCTGTGCGGGGTTGTATGGGTGAGAGGAGTTTCAATATCACCCTTTGTTGGATCCATCGGAAGGGAGGCTGACGGGATCTTCGAAAACGACACAATTCGAGACGAAAGGGCAGGATCGGGATGCATGGGTGCTACATCCCCGTCGGAGGACGAGCTCGTCAGAAATCTGTGCTCTGTCTCAAGCGATAACGGAAGATCGCCGATGACGTCGCTAGGAAATTCAAGCCGGCCTGGCAAAGTGCCAAAGCCCATACCGGCTTGAGATGTAGAAGAGCTATGAGACACAACCGGAAACACCATCCTATGAATGGGCACGGGCTACAATGCGCTAAGTAAGCTAATAAGCATGCGTAGGCAAGCAATGGACTAACGTCAATATCAGGTATATAGGAGAAGCTTTCTTCGTCTTGCTTGTGTTGCCTTTTGAGATAACCGTGGATCGGATAGCTCACTCTGTGCACAGCAATGCTCTATAATGACTGGGATGAGCGGCGTTTCATGCAGAGTCACAGCAACTGACATCGCGTGCGCCACGAAGGCGCTCTCGGTAGGGAGTGGAGGGCCCTTGGTGGATCGTGAGGTGGTGGGTAAGGCGGGACGCCAGCGAGGTTCCTTTTAATTCTCTCATTTGGAGCGACAGTAGCTGAAAGTCGATGATAAACAACAGGAAAATGTTGAAGGAGCTGTATGGGTGGGTGCAGCAAATCAGAGTCTCACCTAGGTACATGCGCAAATACACACTACTGTGATTATAACAGACAAAACACAGCGAACATGAAATGCGAAATTAGTCCATCACTCTAGTCTCTCCTAGGCATACCATAGAAGGATAGTCGTTCCTTTATATGACTATCACTCCGGATCGATGTTTTCGGCGGTGTCTGTGAGCTTCGGGTTGATTCTCGGCGCGTCGTACGCGACCTTTAGCGACCAGAAAATAAGTGGCATGACAAGGAAATTAGGGTCCTTGTACATTGAACCTGAAACGATCAAACAAAAAGTGGTTCGACCGAGGATCGAACTCGGAACCTTCTGTGTGGGCAGCTTGGATAAGCTAACTGTGAGACAGAAATCATAACCATTAGACCATCGAACCGATGGAAGATGGTGCTTACAGATGCTTTATATCCCCTAAGTTATTTTAGTCTTCCAGACTCGGACAACACTCAATTGAAGCTTCATCGTATTCGCCCAGTTCTTGTCCTTAGTCCACGAACAGTCCTTTTTGCCTGAGATCGCCCGAACGCCAGATCCAACGGAAGCATGTGTTTTTTTGGTGTTGTGAAAATTGCACGAATGTCGACGTGTCTGTAAATGACTTTTACTGCATCCACTATATCTACCCGCCGGCGGCGAATCCTGATGGATTGAAGTGAGCGCAGATCCCGAATTGCACATAGTTATTGACGTGCCTTCGTGTCCCTAGATGCCATTGCATCTGCTCAAGAAAGCTACGTGTGCTCATCGGCGGTCGAGATGAGCGATGGATGTTCTTGCTCTGGACACTCCAATCCTTTTCGTTCACATGGAAGCACAACCCATGATGTTCTCTTCCAAAAGTCAGTCACACCATCGGTCATGTGCCAGTACTTACTTCCATTTCAACCCAAATTCCACAAAGCTCGAGGACATTGCTTTTGTGGTCGCGATTTTCTTCCGGAATGCGAAGTCAACGTTTGTCGGCCCGGTGAAGTTTGTCAGGGTCCCAATTTTCGTGCCAACGTTCGCAGCAGATGGCACTGATTCGCTTCGCAATCGGATCAGTGTTTGTTCGTATGGCAAGTCTGAGGGGCTTTACAATGTACTCGACCCGGATCATTACATTATTGCTGGGAGGACCTACAGCGCCTACTGGCTATAACTGGTATAAATCCATCCTCTTCAGGCTGCGAGCCGTATTGTTGTTTGCGCTGGTGATGTGCCAGAAGAGAACCAATTTGTACTTAGTCTATCAGTCCCGCACCCGAACACGATGCGGCTGTGAATTAAGCGCTCATATACATTAAAGTCGAAGGAGCATCCTTTGCTCCCACCACCACACCCTTGTGTGACTCTGTGGTACTTTACAGAACTCCGGCCGTTTCCTCCTTTGCTTTTCATTCATAACGCATTCTCTAAACTTACAATCAGACGCCTAATTCTGTCCTTTACGACTTGAACGAACAACGATGGCAAAGGCCAGTGAAGATAGCTTGCCACTCGACCCTGCTGCCATCATGGACGAGGATGCACCAGGGCCACCGATATCTGTGCCAGACAATGGCGATGCTGGAGAAGGCGGAAAGCTCAAGATGATCGTGCAGCTTGTCAAGAAATCACTAGGAGTCAAAGACATCGCCGCAATGTTTGTCTTTCACATTGGCACTTTGCCCTGTCGCTCACAACCTTTCAGGCGCTTATCCCTTCCTGCATCCTTGCTTGAACCACTACCAAACCTAGAGTATTGGCATTATTTGGATAGACCAGACCTGTTTGCTGCGTTGAGTGGCTTTAACAGTTCCACCGTCGACGGGGCTGATACCACTCATTCAGGATTAACGATTCTAATGATCCATTCGAACGGATGTTGGCTGTCGTTCGGTTCACGTTTACAAAGGACCTCAAATTCATTGTACGTTATTTACTTTGCCGATTGTTCACTTATTTACCCTTCGAAAGCACGGTAAAGTATGCAAACCGTACAACTCTGTTCTGGGTGAACATTTCAGATCGCATTGGGATGTACCTCCCGTCGAATACCCCTCAGATCCCACGAAGCCACCCATCCTCCGTGTGCACACCACCGACTCTCCACCTGCTCCAGGGACTTCAAACGCTATGCCTTCCGAAACGGAAAGCACGAAATCTGCCCGCAGCAACCGGAGCTCCAAGAGCACCCGGAGCGGGCTCAGCCTTCTCTCCAAGACCAAGCAGAGTCCCTCAACAGCGCCCACGTCGCCACAACAATTACCCGATGCCTTGCTAAACGGCCACATGTCGAATCTAAGCCTTGGCTCTGGTAATAACGACAATGCGGAGCCGGAACGAATCCGTGTGGTGTATCTCACTGAACAGATATCACATCACCCCCCCGTATCGGCATACTATGCATGCTGTCCATCGCGATCGGTTTCCATGGCAGGGATTGACCAGATATCGGCAAAGGTTTCTGGGACGGCACTGCGTGTCGCTCCGGGATCATTTAATAAGGGGATATACGTGAATATCACCGGTGGTGCTGGAGAAGGAGAACAGTATCATATCACCCACCCGATTGCCTCGGTCAATGGTATTCTGAGAGGAAGTTTCTATCTCACTGTCGGGGATTCCACAATCGTCACATGCACGAGCCCGAAAGGCGGTCCTCAGCTAAGGGCTGTGATCGAGTATAAAGAAGAAGTATGTATTGGTTTCGCGATAGCAGATCAGCCATACTGACCTGACCTTATCTATCCAGTCCTGGTTAGGAAGAGCCCACTATCTTGTCGAAGGCGTTATACACACTTTTGACGAAGACGAGACCGATTATCAAGAGTGGACGAAGGTCAAACATGTTCCCCAATCGCGTGTCCTGGCCGTCTTTGATGGTTGTTGGCGGAATCACATCCGGTGGCGACGCATCGCGACCCTGCCTTCCTCTAACGCGTCGAACGCATCCCTCGTCCCTGCTGAATCCGACTATTCTACCCTCGTGGACCTTTCGACCCTGCACATCGTGCCGAAGGTCGTTCGGCCTCTTGACAAGCAGCTCCCGAACGAGAGCCGGAATTTATGGGACGGCGTGACGTCGCGGTTGGTGAACAAGGAGTATGGGGATGCGACGAAGTACAAGCTTGCCATCGAGCAGAAGCAGCGTGATGAGGCGAGCGAGCGGAAACGGAAGGGCGTGGAGTGAGTCCTCTTATTTTTTGGCTTTATTTTTAGTCGCCTGCGTCATATTGCATCGGGGATTACGGCGGATGCTGATGCTGATCATGATAATGGTACTGATGGTGTTTCTCCGAAGATTTATACCATCATACTTCGAGAAGGACATCAGCTCCGGAGTTCCTGTATTAACAGAGGCAGGGAAGAAAGCGATCGATGAGGAGCTTGCAGAGGACAGCTCGGCATGCGAGGAGGGGGAGGAACTATCATCCGATAACGCTCCTTAGATATTACCTTGGGTTGGATGCTGGAACGTTTAGGTGGACGGTTTTACATTCGTGGTTGTCGCATTTGGCTGGGTCAGGAACGTTATGCTCTTCTTACTTTTAATCTGTCTTTGTTCATAGTCCGATGATACCTCTTTCTGTCTGGCTTCCATGTCGCCTCGCTATCTACTATTTAGTGACGGGGAATGATCTATCTAATTTCTCCGAGCACGATGAATAGGCGGATATGCGTGGTGTAAGGATCTAACTATAATGTACAAACCTTCCGACGATAGAAATACAGTGTCCTAGCTAACAGGGTGACCTAAGACACCCTTTAATCCCTCCACTGCCATTCTCGCGCTCGTTTTGAGTTGTCCTTCAGGTATTTCACTTTCTCCTTGCAACGTGGGTTTCCTCGCCTCCCCAAAGCCCAGCCCCATGCGCTCTGCAGCTTTCTGCACGCCAGGATCGGCACGAGCGATCTCCCCTTCGCGTGCCTCTCGTGCCCACCACCGCACAGCAGGGTCACGTAGCTCTGGTCTGCGCATGATAGCTCCGCGTGCGTACTTGAGGAGGTGTGCCCGGGGGAGAGAGCGCTCGAGGTGGGCGAGCACGGGCACGAGGCTTGCGGAGGCTGGGCCTGAGGGTTTGAGTGCGGATTGGAGATGGATCAGGAGCGGGATGAGCAGGAAAACAGCGTTTCGAACTAGAGAGACGTTGTCGTGCCACTGTAGACGTAGCCGCCATGCGATATTCCATGAGCATCTTAGTTATTGGCGCATCAATCTTGAAACGTACCATAATAGCACCTCGGCCATCTTCGGGGATGGAGAAGCTCGCGCTCGTAGTTGTGAGGACATACGCCTCTGCGAAAGCAGTACAAGCGAGTGCGCCAATAGCAACCGTGCGCCACCGTTCTCTACCATTGACACTGACTGTCAGGAGGAGTATGACGAAGGCAGTTCGGACGTAGCCGAGGAGTGCTTCAGAGAATACAAAGAGGGTGTAATCGAACGTGGATGAGCAGTACTGGCAAGTCTGTATTGCCCGTTGACCGAATCTACAAAACAGTATGAAAACTCAGGGTTATTGGTTGATGAATTTTTCTTGACTTGCCGAGAATAAAGTAGCCTCGAGTCTTTTCCAGACAATTTGTTGAGCAGAAATTCGAGATCGTTGGGTAGGGGAGTGGCTACCGTAAGCGCGGACTGCCCATTGCCTGCCACACTGGCTTCCCTGAGCAGCAGAGATCTTATCTTCTCGACCGATACGGTTAATGGAATGTTTAGACGCGTAAACAGGTTTGGTGGGCGATGTACTGTCAAAGTCCAGACAATATAAATTGTATGCAGGAGCACGAGAATACCGAAAATATTGTCAGAAATTCCCGAGGATGCTGTGGCTTTGCGCCGGCGAGTGTTGTATATCCATGCAGCAATTATTGCGAGAGAAGTGAAAAGAAAGGTATTACCAGACGCAGCACTCATGTCAAGTTGACGTGCTGGACGAGTTAAAGAAGCGGAAGCAAATCGGAATCCGGATAAGGCTCATACCTGTAACATTCAGACGTCACGGTACTTCGTGTACGGTTTATACAAACTCATACACTTTTTGCCAGCACTCGCAGCGTCGGTATAATCTGGGATATCACAGAAGCTGCCAAACATCAAGTCAGTTCTCCTATGGTTATAGACTGTCCTTTGTCATAACATCGCCCCCAGACAGACCAGCGGAATGATGTCTCACTTGTACGATTTATGAATCTTTCCTAATTTGTGAAGGACCAGAGGGAAATATGAAGCCCCATACGAAATAAGAAGTTGAGAAGGGACTGGACGATGCGGGTGAGGCGAAGTGCTTGAAGTTGCCATTCGTCCCCATTGCTTTTGACAAATTGCTAGCCGGTAACTATCAGCTCCTTTTTCAATCCTCGAGTCATCCTGTATAAACCCATCCCTTTGGTCCCTTTCCCTGTCTGGTCTGCGCAGTTGTGATGCACCGAGGCACCAGGGCATCACAGCAGCTTTACTCACCCCGCTTCTAAAAACCATGCTCGAATTAGGGTGAGCGTCGATTCATCTACAACGATGCGTGTTGCTGACGGATCCTGTTTTCGTTTCAGGGCATGCGGCGCTGTTGTTTATCACTTGTCGACAGTAATGGTATTCCCATCTAAAGTTCAGCTACGTGTCTCTTTGGAACAATCGTACAATCGAGTCGCTCCAATATTCACTGGGACATGAGTATGTGAGGTGCCGATGCCTTGCTAAATACGAGACTCATTTACTCCCTTTAATATCTTACGCTTCGGCTGGCAGACCCGGGAGACCAGCTGTTGTTGCTCACAGTTTGGCATATTTAAAGTGGGGGATACCAATCTATGCAAGTTTATATCAGGAATCCATTTGTCGATTGTACTGTACTGCAAGATGTCAAGCTAAGTGAAGTCCGTGATCATCGTCCGTCTTCTCAGGGACACGACTTTCCTTTTGATGATTGTTCAGTAGTAGACTATGGTCAAGTGACATTGGAGTAAGTTTGGTGAGAACTGCCGCAGTCATTTCAATTATCTTTGACATTACAGCGTTATTCTCGGTGTCGCTATCCCGCTCAAGGATCTCACCCAAAAGATTCATCAAGTTCCCAGCAGAAAACGAGAGCATCCTATTGATGGTTAGATGAGCTGTTTGTAACGATCATCTCTTCGATGACGATATGGGGTACACATTAACTTTCCTACGAAACGATCGCCATGCCCTAACGAAGTTCCGCGGACCCGGTGACGCGAACTTTGGATCAAAGGTAGCCCCCTCTGACGCGTGTTTTAATCAATCTGGTCATCTGGAACGATATACAATGAACGAGATTGGCCCCACAGTTTGTTATCTAGCCCAGGAGGACCCAATGCGCCCTTTCCGATGAATCCGTCATATCTGCACGCTGCTCATGAGCTATAAGTACTTATCTCCTTGCGCCGCTCGCTGCCAACGTTTTCTTGATACTGACACGATTGGCATCCGCTCCTCGTGGTTGCAGAACAACGCTGTGCACGTTGGCTGAGATTAAATCGATAGGATAACCTCAGAGTGAGTGCCATCCGCGTCATTTCAATTCAGTTGCGCAATATCAACTACGATCTTGGTGGGAAGTGAGGGACCGACGGTAGGGTAGCTCGGCGTCTCTTATCTACCTTTCTAGACCTGCTGCAACGCTTCGCGGGTTGCCCTTCTATTCTTGCGCATTTGTCCTGCTTGAATCTTATCTGACAGCCCAACTTTCTTCAATCTATCTTTGCGCTAGGATAGATAAGGGTGTCACTCTCCTGTGACAGATGAGAATTGGGTGCGAGGGGTATTGGGATGGATGGGGACCCCTGTGGGGTCACGACAACTTATTGACAGTTGGTGGCTTTTTTTTGACCCGATTTCCAACTTATGTGCGAAAATAGACGCTTGCTCAGGTACTTACTCGCGGGAGGCCTTAATGCCGAAGTGATCCCTTTTCCCAAGAAAGTCTAGGACACGATCTGTGAGGAAAGCTGGCCAAGAGGGTGAGATTTCTCGTTCTAGTGATGACCTCACTCTATATTTTGACTGCCGTATCCCCTGATCTATGTCGACATCAGATGGGCCTGATTAAGGACTGGGCTCACCGTATCCATCGATTGGAATGTCCAACGCTGAAAGTAGCAGAGACGCAAGTCCAAACTGCATGGCACCAATTTATTGATTATGAATTCTGCGACGGCTTGAAGAGTCGGAACCATTCGGTTTGCACAGCCCCGTGTTGTATGTGTAGCTATGGCATTCGATTCGCCTTGCACATTGATGGATGTATGTTGCTGGAAACAAAAAGATGGCATCCAGGTTGCTGGAGGACAAAAACTGGTTCAACTGAGGATCGAACTCACGATCGGAATGCCCAACCTGGCAACACTGAATGTAGCAGAGATGTAAGTATGACACTAATTTATTGATTATGAGTTCTGCGACGGCTTGAAGAGTCGGAATCATTTTTTTGTGCAGCCCCGTGTTGTATGTGTAGCTATGGCATTTGACTCACCTTGCACATTGATGAATGTACAGTCATCTATGGGTCACTGCAACAGGAAAACTTATAATTCTTTCTCATTCACCACCACAGATCTTTTCATGCAATTTTTTATACTGGGGACCTTGATACATACAATATACATGTGAGTATACAACAAGGAGATGGGAAGACTAATTGTTAAAGAGTTATTTGTGTTTTGAGGTGCTTCATTGAGTGATAATTATATATAACAACATCTTCACCAAAAACATACCGCATTTTTCTCAACAACTACTGAAGATAAAATTATAAAAGTTGGCTCATCTGAAAGCCAGCATCAAGAAGTACCATTTAACATATGAAATGTGGTATTTTATGTGGTGGCATGAGTGTGAACATGGTTGTTTCACTGACTGATAATGTTTCAATGACTTATAGATGACTGTATGTTGCTGGAACCAAAAAAAGATAGCATCCAGGTTGCTGGATGACAAAAACTGGTTCAACTGAGGATCGAACTCAGGACCTTCTGTGTCCAGCTTACGTAAGCGCACTGTAAGACAGAAATCATAACCACTAGACCATTGAACCGATGGTCAAGTAGCCCAATATGTAGTTCATGACCTTTGTAGATCATTACCCCCTGGCTTCAGAACACAAACATATGTTCTCGCAATACTACACTGTTCCCGACGTTCCTCCGACAATTGTACCATTTTTGACCGGATCAGTATAAGTAAAAAAAATAGTTACATATGACAATTGCATGCGCACGGCAACATCTTTTCAAGTCCCGCGGCGTTTGCAGCGTGGCTGCGGCAATCCGGCACTGGTAAAGTTTCGAACGAGCTGCAAGCTTTCAGACCTTCGACTTCACCAGAACCTTTCTATTACGCTTTAGACACCAGTCTTGCAACCTATTGTATCCAAAAGATTCCTCGATGGGTTCAAAGGGGGGATTCTTTCGACGTCGTTACTACTGACTCACTATTCTTTCAAACCTCGATTTGCAAAGTGAGTCTGCCCATCGGATTTTGTTCAAGTTTCAACTGTAGTAATGAAGTGGTTGGATAATATCGGTGGTTGGGATTACTTGCGACATTTGTATATTCAGCAAAACCACATCAGCATCAAATGGACTACAGACAGACTGGGTCGCGGGTAATGGGGCTATGCCGCTACGGCGCTAGATGTCCGATGTTTTTTTATGGTGGGTACTGCACGTGGTAACAACACTCACATGCGGTTGTTGGGAGAACTCGGCGGCTATCTCATCACAGAGTGCCCTTGCATGGCTTTTGCCCACCCACTTGCGAGCTTCACAGTCTCCATCTACGCTTTGTGAGCGGCGCCACTGTCTACCCACAGCGATTTTTGCACGAAAAGCAGCTTCTGTTCTTCTGTGCCGAAGCAGCCTTGCCTCGTTGCGAGCATCTAGATTCGGTGCTGGTGAGTTCTTGGATCAATATCTATTTCGACACGCCAATGATGCAACTGCCTGCAGGTAAAATGCTGGCTTTGGATTGTCTTGTTGCTGCCCTCATCGCCGTGGCGGGAGCCCTCCAAGTTGCCGGAGAGGGTTCTGCTGTTCATAAACAGCGTGACGGCCCTGGACCTCAGTCGATAAGCCCACCACCTACCGCTCCAGGACCAATATCGATGCCTCCCTCATCTTCAACGGCCACTTCATCGGCTCCGCCTCCATCCCCCTCGTCGCAGACCAGCTTCACGTTCGGATCCATCGCAAACATGACGACTTGTACACCGGCAAATATTACATGGACCTACTCTGGATCACCCGGTACTGTTTCACTGTCAATAACAAATATTGGCGTCACACAGAGCAATGAGAAATCTTCAAGCCATCTACCGCGCCAGAATTCTGGGATTCAGCAGAGTCTAGGTAGCCCAAACGCTGCAGCCGAATATTGGGACTGGACTATGGTTAATGTAGCTCAGGGATGGTATGAGATCCAAGGCTCTGTCTCTGTCTCTGATATCACCGCCAGCACAAGTTCTCCCCAATTCTTCGTTAGCAACGGTACCAACTTAGCATGTCTTTCGACATCGCCTGCCACAACTTCCACTAGCGGCGTTCCCACAATATCTACTGCTCAATCCTCCGCTCCTTCTCCCAAAAATAACACCAGTGCTATTGTGGGAGGTGTTGTCGGTGGGATTGTTGGCGTAGCATTACTTGCATTGCTTGGCGCTTTGTTCATCAAACGCCGCCGCCGCCGCCAGCCTTTCAGAGGAAACAGCGACCGTGCTGTTGTTGGCAGATGGGGATCGCTCACTTCAAATAACTCGCATGTTAAGCCTGGGGGAAGTGATAGAGATCTCGCCTCCAATCACTACCAAGGACACACCAGCTCCACAGGGGAGATACTCCCACCATCTGCGACTGATAAATCAGTGGTGTCCACTCCAGGAGGATCCAACGAGGACGTCTCTGGTGGAGACGAGAAATTCAGCTCACGCCATTCTCTCCCCGCTCGTAATCCGTTCGACTCCATCGTTGACGCTCCTTTTGCGCTCAATAATAATCGTTCGTCTACATACTCGCTCCAAGCACCGTCTCTCGCAGGATCCAGCCGCATACGTGCCGCGTCTGCCCGCACATCTAACCATACGCTCGAGGAACAAGCTCAGCGGCTGCGTTCATCCATGGACGGCTCCCTATACCTGCGCACAGAACGGTTGTCTATGCCCGCGTCGCCAGGAGCGATACTACGCTCACCAGCCTCTCCAACTCGCCTACGGGACGATTATCCACCGTTCCCTCAACCTGTGTCACCTGTTGCGCGTTCTAATTCAGGCACTCGCCGCACGCCACGCAAACCAGTTCCACAATATGATCCTTCTGAGCTACAAGAAAGTAACTCGCAAGATACACAAACGCTGGACACGCATTCCACTACCACCGGTGCGGCTGAATCCTCGCAATCAGGAGAGGCATTCGCATCACAGACAGAACTATCCCACAAGGCCAGTTTCGGGAGCAATCGCCCAGTTCATTATCTTATCCCAGATATGCCTCCGCCACCCAAAGATTAGGCTGTGCCTTCATATCTGCAGACACTTTATCCTCAACGTCATACATACATAACTTTAAAGCACGTAACCCGAACTCTGCTGCGTTTATCGCAAGCCCGTTGCTTATCTTTGTATCGATGTTGTTCGTGTTTTACCTTAATAGTGCTAACGCCTGTATCTCTACTACATGATGTTGTTCTGACCCCAACCTTCCGGTTCCTCGGCGCTGTGTTATCTCGACACTTGATTTGAATTCCATGCTACATCTTGCTAATCTTACCGCCCATTGACACGAATTCTTATACTGAATTGAATGTAATCTTGCGTATCTGTGCTGCGCATAGGACTTGGAGATCATGATTATAGCGATAGCGTTCGGGACGACCATGACAGCGATAAAGCACGGGCGATATAATCACGGGTAAGAAATTCTATACGAAGTGAGGAAACGACAGTCCCTTTCTGTATAGATGTGAACAAATGATGCTATCTAGCTGTAGCTAACTAGCTCAATCAGAGTAACAATGGAGTATATATAATAATGCAGAGATGGGTTGCGATAAAGATAGATTACATGAGGCTGATCCTAGAATTGCGGGGCATCTAAACGGTAGATGAGTATGGTGATAGTGGAGGCGAGGCAGAGATAAGGAAGTGCGTGGTCTATTCTATGGGGTTCTGGTCGATCATGACCATCCATCGGAGCTTCGGCGGCGTAATGGCAAAGGAATCCACGGTTTGCGTGCCCTCATTGCGTGTCCGTGTTTGGGATTGGACAATCCGACCTTCCGTATTTTTGCGAGTCTAGGAGAGCAGACGGAGTGAGATGGGCATCGCGGACCGTTATGAAATCAGATAAGATACCTTCGGAGTCCAGCCCATGCAACAAGGAGCGCGATTGCGGCAGAGAATATCGACATCGACACGAAGGCGTAAGGCATATCTTCCATGTGGCTTTGCAACTACATCGCCGCGGGTTCACAAATGGTCTTTCTTCATAACATGGAAAAACTCACGTTCATACCGAACAGACCTGCCACAAGTGCTCCTGTACCAAGCCCCATCGTGCCAATAGATACCTGAGGGGGGTACGATTACCAAAACAAGCATCCCAGATAAATGTACTGCAACCTCACTTTAAGATCCAAAGCGAGAAGTGCATTGCGATTTGAGTCCAATATTAACTCCACGATCTCCTGAGTGGATTGGACATTGCTCTGCAAATGGTGAAGCTATGTTGATGTTCAATAAATCCAGCCATACCTCAATACTCTCAGCCTCGTTTACTATTTCCTCTACTTGCTTAGAGAAAAATTCGAGCAGAACTTCAAGTTCCTCGTGTTCGTGTATTTCCCGCGGAGCATTGTTTTTCTTGTCCGTCAGATACATGGCGTCTAAATCTTCATCTGTGTGGAGGTCATGGTAAGGTGTGATGCAAGCTATACAAGATGTAGCTAAAACCTTGTTCAAGCAATTCTTCCAACGCTTCCTGGACCTGCGAGGAAATAGATTTGACTTTTATTGACTCGTGTGGGAATAAAATCCCTACCAGTTTTGCCCTGTTCTTAAAGCTTGCCAGCCGTCTAGAGTAGTGTAACAGACGTTTAAACTTGTCGTGGTTAATATCGTCCTCCAACTCAGCCAAGAGGCCGCCAACGAGGTTGCGGATGAAGACCATCTCAGCTTCTAGCGCGCTGAGAACGGAAAGAAGTATGGACTCGATAGCTCTGTCCAATGAGGATAACTTCTCGGAATAGGAGGCATTAATGACCCTTACCTGAATTCGTATGGGGCCCCGCTACCGCGTGCTTTGAGATTGTGCTACGAAAAAAAAATCAGTTCGTGTGGGATAGGCGTTCAGAGTTATTCGGCTTACTTCTAGATGATACAGAAATACCGAATGTAGCTTCGAGTCATTAGACCCATATGTATCAAACAAAATAACTGTGTCAGCTTTGACCAAAGCTCGTATGTGTAGGATATTAATCTTATTTAACGGTTGGAACCGGTTAGAGGACCGTAAGAGTGGGAACAAGCTCACCAGGACAGCCTCTTTGCGTATGAGAATGGTGGGGACAAGGTTGGGCACTCGTGAGTCTATCTTTCGTAAGTCACGAGGCTTGTTTAAAACATTAGCGAACGCTGGCAGAGGACGTGTAAGTGTCATTCATGTCCGAACTTACGTTTAATCGATGTTCGGTACATAAATCCGATTTTTTGAACTGGCCTGAAATGCTTTTTACAGTGCCTAATTGACTCTGAGTACAATGTTTGAACGATGAGCTCAATAACTTTTGTACCTTCTTCATCGAGGACCGTACCTACGCAATATTACAGGGGAAATCACGGTGAAAGCTGCAAAGCACTCACAACGAAGCATAAGATCCGTCGGCTGGCGACCTTTCATGACTTTCTCAAGGATGGCAGCTTTCGCAACTTCTTCCTGGCAATCAGACATTATTGGTGGCTCTGGGGACCGTGTCTTCATGAGAGCCTTCCATGACGAGGCATGGCGAAGCCGAATACAGCTCGGGAACTTGTTTATTGCCCTTTTGCTAAGTGGTGAGGCCAAGCAAAAGTTGTCGGATGAGGAGTAGTGACAGAGTGATGGTCTATTTGAGAAAGCCCTGCCAAGTCGCATTACATTGCTAGACCGCAAACCTACAAAAGCTGTATGCATTCACAATCGCCGAGGCAGAAAGCGGTAGCGTTTAGATTAGGAACTTTTTCGTGAAAATTTGGAAAGAAAGAAAAGGCCAGAAAAAGAAATTCGACCAAAAGTAACCCTCTTTGTGGTATTTTCGGTAATTTGAAATTCCAAAACGTTGTATATCTGTCACGCTTTGTGACCAAGACCTCTCCCCCACTCCAGATATGGTAGGTACGTTCATACGCGACTTGACCCCGCACTCGCTATGTCACACATTGACATATGTACTACCCCATGGTCCAAGATACCAACTGCCATCTAATTTACAGATTTGCCTCGCGTTTTTCCTCTTTCCGGACTTTCATCCGGCGCTGCCTGTATCTCATTTTACTCAGCCGCTGAAGGCACTTGTGACCCAACAATGCGTAAAGCATTCCGGGTTTTCTTACGTTTTTCGGGCGGCTACCGCAGCTGATCTGGTTCTTGGCCGCTGTCGGGAGATTTCTTCTCCTCTACAACGTGTTCTTTCAACTTTTTTGATCAATCGGACAAATCCGTTGTCGGCAACGTTGTAACATGTTGCAGGATCAGATGCCCTTGAAGATCAGGCTGCCATCTGTTCTTTTTCAGGAGCTGGCTTCGGCCACGGAACTATTACAGATCCAGAAACTGTTCCTTCCTTGCGTTATGCTGAATTTACCTTTATATCTCGTTCCGTATTATGTCCTTCACTTGATAATTGCTCACCCCACCCGAAACTACCATGTCGTCTGAAACTCGAAGACTCATCGAGGCTGCCACCGCAATTTCACAACTGCTTCATGCTAATTCAGTAGCTCACGCTTTTTACGGAAGCTTCGTGGTCTCTGTCCTCTCGCACAATCCGCGTTCGAGTGATGTAGGTCACCGTCGTTTTCGTCATCCCCCCTCTTGATTGATGGAACAACCTAGGAAATATTTTGTATTGTCGAAGGTGGTTCCTCTGGAACACATCCCTTCCGTCGAGTTCGACAAGCAGTTGCAGGGAGTGAGAACTTCACTACCACGCACTCACCGTGGAGCAATCGGTAGAGTCTTCCAGTGATGGGGTAACGTCTTGTAACACCGTCTGCTTGATAGCTTGCATGCCACATATCGTACGGCTATACCAGCCATCGAGGTAAATACGATCTTGCACAACTATTCATTCGACTGGCTGACAGGCATTTTGGTGTTGAGATCGAAATTCTTCCTGCTGGCGAGCATGGTCCCAGACGGCTAGATAGCTCAACCATAATAAGCATGCAAGGGATCCCTTTTCTAACGGTCTCGGAGTTCATTCGAGCCAAATTGAAGTCTTGGGCAATGTACATATCTTTATTCTCAGGCCCTTCACACTTTGACTGACTGGACTCTAGCCGGGGCTCTGCATCCGACGCCCAAGACATCCTGTATATTCTCTGTCAACACTGGAATCGATTAGACATCAATCGCATTCCTGAAGTTGATATGAATCATTTTGTCACATGTCATCGAGCGGGAGCTCTGAGTTGGGCTGCGCTCAAACGCAAGTATGGAATGCGGTGACATGTTTGCACGAGGCTAAGCCCTGGTCATGTTGGGGGGTGGATCATAGTGCCTATCGATGAGGAGGGGCTGTGGTCCCAAACGTAACTTCGGAGAACGCTACAACTGTATTATTATAATTAGGTTCGCTTGTTTGTCAATGTAATCAGCTTAAACAGCAGCCCCTTGATACTGAACTGGATTGTGCTCCAGCGTTTCCCCACCATCTGCCTTTTCTAGTTGTGGAGAGTGGGTGTGGCATTTGAACCGTCCTAACTATAAACACAGAGATCGGGGAAATCGGCCAGCCCGACTTTGACGGGACCCTGGATCTTCACGTTCGTTCACGGACGTTGGCTGATGGTCTGATCCAAGGCGCCCAAGATTCAGGAGTCTTTCACGCCAAGATACATGGAAAATATCTTGCGGCGTGGAACTTGGGGTAAACACGTCACAGGACATCTTCACAGTTTAGACGTAGATTTGTTTGGACAGCGGAGTTGGAGGTTGTCCAGAAGTCGAGGTTTGTATTTCAATGAGGCTGGACCATGGTGTTCCGGCCCTGGTCTACTCTACAAGGCGTCTATGACGATGTAAGGTGAGCTGTAGCGCGTCAGCAGTGTATTTTGTCTCCCACGTTATCAGTGGCCATCGCCAGGGGCATGGTGCGGTGTTATGTGTAGTCCTGATGTCCCGAAGAAATCCGACGGGTAATGGGCTCGTTGAGGACTTCATGAGAGTGTTCGCACCACCCCCAGTGCGAAGGCTGAATACTAGCATGAGAGCGGCAGAATATCTGAACCATGCGGATGCAAATACGCCGGCGGCGCAAGAGGGCCTGGCCGCGGGTTCCATCAAGCGGTTTATCCAATGGGTTGGCTCCAATATTTCTGGCAACAAAGGAACAGAAATATCGTCCCACGGTTGAGCCAGAAAATTAACCAACCGGAGCCTACTGCAGCAAGTCAATCACTGATTCAGTGGCCAGAAGGTACAGAATAATGCTGGAAGAGCGCACATAATCGCATGCGTCAGTTTGGCCAGAGCTGCTTGTTCTACCACCGAACTTGAACAGGTATGATTATGGTGAGTGAAATACCTCATACAAAGCGGGAATCACACTATCGGAGCCACCAGAGAGGAAACGCGTCTATTGGTAGCGTTGAGGATGTAAACGATATTTGAGGGCATCCTGCTCTGATCAAGGTTTAGGATGACCATTCTTCCGGACGGTCTGGACGTCATCACTGCCAACGAGGAAAGGATTTTGAGCGGTAATAATTGGGCACAAATCAGGATATGTTTCTGTTCAAAAGTATTCTTCCAACAGGTACAAATGACTATCCCATGAACCATGAAGAATCAGTAAGCTACAAGATGATTGAGGTGATGAAAGGATCGCCACGTGAAATGCGTGATGCCTGTAGATGCAGTGACGTTACAGAATGTCACGTTTCGTGACCACGACGCGTATGCTCCAGACAGAGACCAATTGCTTTCAAAGTTCAAGTCAATATCTAGCACTACTATCATATCAATATGCCGACCGCAATAAAAGCTCCTCAAACTCCAGGTGGAGTTCAATCATACTATCAGGCAAAGATAGAGGCAGCAGAATTGCTTATAAACCAGAAAACCCAGAATCTACGGAGATTGGAGGCTCAGCGGAATGCACTGAATGCACGAGGTGAGTGATCCTTGACACAATGCCATGGGCGCTCCTAACAATCACCAGTGAGACTCCTGCGTGAAGAGCTTCAGCTACTTCACGAACCCGGAAGCTATGTGGGTGAAGTGGTCAAAGTCATGGGCAAGAAGAAAGTTCTTGTCAAAGTTCAGCCCGAGGGAAAATACAGTGCGTGGCGACGTTTGCAACGCGCTAGATTAAATTTAATAGTGTTCAGTTGTCGATTTCGACTCCGAGATCGAGCTATCAGCTTTAACGCCATCGATTCGCGTAGCTCTTCGTTCCGATTCCTACACCATCCACAAAATCCTACCCAATAAGGTCGATCCTCTTGTCTCGCTCATGATGGTGGAGAAAGTTCCCGATAGCACATATGAAATGGTCGGAGGTCTCGACAAGCAGATAAAAGAGATCAAAGAGGTCATCGAGCTACCCGTCAAGCACCCTGAACTATTCGACGCTTTAGGTATTGCGCAACCGAAAGGTGTCTTGCTCTATGGCCCCCCGGGTACCGGTAAAACACTTCTTGCACGAGCTGTCGCACATCATACGGACTGCAAATTTATCCGTGTTTCTGGATCGGAATTGGTGCAAAAATATATTGGTGAGGGTAGTCGGATGGTCCGGGAGCTATTCGTGATGGCGAGAGAACACGCACCAAGTATTATCTTTATGGACGAAATTGATTCTATCGGAAGTTCGAGAGGTGAAAGTGGATCAGGGGGTGGTGATTCGGAAGTACAGCGTACAATGTTGGAACTGTTGAATCAACTTGACGGTTTTGAGGCGACAAAGAACATCAAAGTCATCATGGCAACCAATCGAATAGGTCTGCTGTACCTGCTTTGATCTAGTTTTGCTTTGTCTGATCAAGTTTTTGCCAGATATCTTGGACTCTGCTCTCCTTCGACCCGGGCGTATTGATCGTAAAATTGAGTTTCCTCCTCCAGGTCCTGAAGCCCGTGTCAGCATTCTTCGCATTCATTCTCGCAAGGTAAATCTCCACATTTGCCAAACTCAAAGCCATTATTGACAATTCACCTATCAGATGTCTTTACAACGTGGAATTGATCTAAAAGCACTTGCGGAGAAGATGGGACAATGTTCCGGGGCTGAAGTACGCGGTATCTGTACAGAAGCAGGTCTGTATTCCGTTTCCTTTTTATATCATATCTACTGAACAATTTGAATAGGCATGTACGCTTTACGTGAACGCCGACAACATGTCACGCAGGAAGATTTCGAGTTCGCTGTAGCGAAGGTGCTGAAGAAGAACCAGGAAGGAAACACTTCCGTGAACAAGTTGTTCTCGTGATCGCCTTATTGTCGTACCCATATAAGTACATTGCGCGGAACATAATGAATTTTGACCTTGATCCACAAGATAAGCGCCCAATCTTGGGAAAACTGTACTCTCCGCGAATTTGATTGTTCGGCGCTTATGTGCATTGCTAAGTACATAGTCTATCATCTGCTTATGACAGTGCAAGTACAGTGTGCGGAATATCACCTCGAGTTCTTGTTACTTCCAAACAACGACGTCCGTCGTATTCACTTGTGCGTCAATCATAGCGCTCGACTGTATAGCAACACGTGTAAGTAGACGCACAAATGATGTTATGGTGGGTCCATCCTCCTGGCCGGCGCTTATGGAGCTGGAATTGACTTTTCAAATCTCGATTGTGAATCCAATGCAGGAACGATAAGCATTTCTAAATATGCAGAACTGTGACAAATTTGCTCCGTCGACTCATGTTTTGAATTCGGCCTCGTGTCACTAACGTTCAGAGCAAAATTTGACTCAAGGCTCGATTGTGATCCACAGCAACCCCTGCCTTCCCAAAGGTGCATATAAAAACCACTGTACCGCCGATCCATTATCATATTGCGGTTCAACTCAGCGTTCAATTTCTCGTCAATCCCACCGTCACGACCATGGCCAAAATCTGTCCTCACCTCGAAGCGCACGGGGCATGCACAGTTCCACAGTGTCCGCATAATCACGATGTGAAAGTATGCGAGCTCTGTGGGGTGCTCTGTGCGTCTTCCGCAGGGTACGAAGCACACATCACCGGCAAAAAACATCGTCGCAAATTGGCAGGATCTGGCGTTGTATATCATTGCTTGGTTTGTGATATCTATGTTTCTAAAGGAGTGTGGGACCAGCACATCTCGGGTAGACCTCACGCTAGGAGGGCCAACGAACAAGGCGTGTCCGCTGGTATTGAGCCCATTATACCAGATGCGCTCCCAGGTCGGACTTTCTGCAGTGTATGCGACAAGCATATACCTGAACATCTATGGTCATCACATTCAACAAACTTCATCCACCGTAAAAAGGAAGTGTATGCCGCCTACAAAGTTGCGATGGGCGAAGCAGAAAAAGACAAACATGGCGTCACTGTCTCCGACAATATGGAATTTGGGATCATCGAACCTACAGTGGCCAGCCGGGGTACATCTAAATCACTGACGATTCAGACGACTATACCGTCCTCCCGCATCACCATCGTGAGCACCAAATTCTCTTCGTCAATAACAACCTCTCCATCGCCGTAAGAAAAATCCAAATCCTCTGCCTGTTTATCCATTCTGAGCTCTGTTTTGTAGATTCGAGCTTCAGCGTGGAATCCAGGGGCATCTGCTGACCTATGGTAGAACCATAACAGTTGATGTCTTTTTCCGTCATCCCCACATCGGGCGGTTAGAAGATCGCCTGGAGATTCTGTTTGAAGACATTTCCCTCAAGCAGCAATTTGTCATTGTACGTCCGGTATCAGCTATAATCGGGAGTCGTTCGGACTACGAGCTTCTCAAACCGAGAACGCCTTTCGTACCTCGCCGCAAAACAGCAAGAAAACCAGAGAATGACGTCATTCCGGGAGTCAAGCCGCCTTCCTTGAAAGCGATCCCATATGTCGTGAAGCTTCCACTAGCGAAGCCTCCCAATGATCTCGTGGCTGCACTATCTGAACAATCCGATATACACGTCGTCGGCCAAATCAAGAGAATTTTCTTACCACAGGACCTTAATGAAAATACATACGCCCGTCATTTCAAGGCGTTGCTATGGATAGAAGAATTTCGCATGGAGTGCGTGCGTTTGTGTATTTTTTCGAATGTCATTTTGACTTGACCCAGACGGGATCTTGAACACTACGATATTTTGGACGCGACCCTTCGGGATGAGCCATCTTTCGATATTGGGGGACATCCAGGCAGGCTCGTCGCTGTGAGGAGGCGCGATCCATATTATTAGTGGGTGTCTTCTACGTTCACCGGCCCATCATTTTTATCTAATTACCAAATGACAGCATCGATGTACCAGGTTTAGCAGAAAAGCGACCTAGTGTATTGGTAGGCAAGTATACCCACTGCTCTTACGTCAGCGCATAAGTACTGACGCGGTCTAAACACCAGGGGATAGGATCCTCGTCCAAAAGATTGGTGGTATCGAAGGTCAATGGTACGAAGGCGGGGTTCATGTCGTACGTCAGGCGGAAGTTGGCCTGCGTTTTCATGCCTCCTTTACCGGCTGGTCTCCGCGCCAACGTTATATCGTACGGTTCAAGCTCAATCGTATTCCGGTCCAACGTCAGCATCAGGCCCTTGATACTGCCTTCACGACCAGGAGAGTGCTCTTCCCCGCCCTCAATGATGTAAAACTTGGCCCTGTCGTTGTCATTCGACCATTCAATAGGCTTATCGAAACCAACGACCCACAACGCCTTGCTGTAATATCTATTCTGCGGCAGCAGCCTGGATCTCCGCCGTTTGTCGTGTTTGGGCCGCCCGGGACGGGAAAGACTATTACAATCATTGAATCAATAAAACAGATATTGCACCACAATCCAAATGCTCGTATCTTGGCTACAGCTCCCAGCAATTCCGCCGCTGATCTTATAGCCGAGAGGCTCATTTCAGTGCTGAACACTGATGAGTTGTTCAGGCTCTATGCTCCTTCGCGGTTCAAGAAACAGGTTCCGGATCAGTTGCAGCCGTACACATTCATGCGAGAACAACATTTCTCGACACCACCAATTGCGATATTCAAGCGATTCAAGGTCGTCGTGTGTACCTGTGTTTCTGCATCGATACCATACGGAATCGGCGTGCCCCGAGGACATTTCAGCCACATCTTCGTCGATGAAGCAGGCCAAGCAACGGAACCCGAAGTTATGATTGGTATCAAAACTCTGGCGGACACTCGAACAAACATTGTTCTGTCTGGCGATCCTAAGCAGCTTGGTCCTATCATTCGTTCTGGTATTGCCCGCAAGTTAGGCCTGGAGACAAGCTACCTGGAACGGTTGATGAACAGTCCTATGTATGATGCGATTGGTGG
>MU267808.1:2198-40081 GCA_021014935.1 Hygrophoropsis aurantiaca
ACATTCGGAACGGAATACCTTCACTCTCTCGCTTGCCGAGCCTGCCGAACAATCCCGCTCGGCCTACAGCCACATCAGTAGAGTACATAGGCAAAATACCATAAGTCCCCAGCAGATTTGGGGGCAGATTTATCGCCGGTGTTGGGACTATAGTACAACAGAGCCTAATTATACTGGTCCCGGCACTCGCTCGGCCAGTTTAGTAAGGCTTACTTATTGGGCAAGCCAGGTGGGATACAGATACTTGAAGTCAACTACAGTCACGGTCACTCGTAAACCGTGGTAAACCGCCTTTCTGAGCACAGCCTTTGCGGAAGGTTTCGATCTGCCAGTGCACGCGAATACAGTTACACGACACGCATCCTCAATCAGCTGTTCGCCAGATCGATCGCATCTACTAAGGACACACCCGATGGCTGACTTCGTTGTGCTGGGAATCCGGGATGTGCCAGGGGGCTCGGACGTGGATGGTTTAGAGTGTACAGACGTGATTTCAACATCAGCGCCATCGTTATCGCCAATGCAAGTGTCGAAACCCATGAGCATAAGCACAAGCGACCTCTCGCAAATGAAACCAACCCAGTACCACGCCTCGCCGCATGTCCACATCGCGTCGGCGTGAATCATCCTGCCTGGCCAGTATCTCCACAAATGGACTAAGGTCGCAGTTATCGGCTGACGGAAGGATAAATTGGGATGTGCCGAGGCACATCCTGTAAGTACAGTACGTTGCTTTATTTCTTTTAATAAAATCAAGTTATCAAATTGAACTCCAATCTTTGATCTAGGGATTCGTCCTTATCACTCTAATACTGTTAACTGCTATCCTCATTGCCGCGACATATCACGCACAGGTCGTGTGCGTGCATCGATATCGCTCCTGGGAAAGAGTTTCGGCAAAGAGGCAATCCATTGATTCAATGAAGTGGAGCTAGATTGGCCCCTCAGCTCGTCTTCTGAGTTTCTGTTTTCCACAGAGTCTGAGTCTTCCGAGTCCTCAGCGTCATCATTCAGACGAGGCGTTGCCGGATTGGAAAACAGCAGATCGCACTGCAGGATCCAACCAAGGCAATGAGGACCAGTCTAAGGACCAAATGTTGAACAGGTCTACATTCGAAGACGCCGTCTAGACACGTTGTAAAATAATTTGCTAACGGGGTCACGGAGATGTGTGTCGCCAACCAAGTTGAAGGGGTGATAGATTGGAGCAACATAGATAGGTATGTGGACAATGATTCCATGGCGCCCTGAAAGTCGTGTATCTTCTCCGGATTTCGAGGCCTGTGCGCGCTGACATGAAAAGCCAAGTGCTCTCGAAGCAAATGCATGACTCGGAGCGCCCGAGGTTGATGTTCAACGTCACCGGAATTTGCCGTGCATCGCTCTGCTGGTTTAGGCCTCATGCACATGTTTCGCAACCCTTCTCCTTCTATTAATTGGCCCAGCGGTCTTCCTACGGGAGGCTAGGTTTCGCAGGATGCTGCGCTCTTTTTCCATGTGAGGAGCCACCCGCCACTGGCAGCTGACCTTCAGTAACAAAATGTCGAGCTTACTGGATCCACTGATACATGCCTTGATTATGCGACCGACTTGCGACCGACTAGTTCGTGTCTTGGGATAAGCAAGGTCGTGTTTTCAGTTATCGTCACAAACCAGCACAAACCTCGTTGTCATCAGAGACCTTACTTAGTTGGGAGTCGGAGCCAATGCAGTCTCGTAACACGTAAATCGCACCATCGAGTCGCGACTCTCGTCTGTATTGCTGCTGCTGAACCTGACTTAGGCAGTGCACGGTGCATGAGGACTCAACGCCGCCGACCGAAGAGTATCTCAAGCGCTAAACAGCATTTAATGGGGAAAGTTTCAACTTGAGCAGAAAGGGTTCCTTTCGTTTGAACGCAGCTCTTTCTTTCTACCGAATCTTGAAAGCTCAAGCAATTATAGGCGCAACATGCAAAACCACGAGCCGCCAATTATGTATGTTGTTTTTATCAATATGTAGAACTTTGACGGGTTTGATGATATTGACAACCTGACGCAGCCATTCGATGGCTCTTGCCTATTTATCTGGAGTATCAGCCGTTATTCTCCTCCTACAAGTTCTTCTTTTACCGCTCTCTCAAAAGCTGCATACGCGTCGTTGGCAGGACCTTCGATCCACGTCGACCCAAGAAACTGGACTCGATGATTCGGCGTCTGAGAACAGCTATGTTTCGAATACCAAAGGGTTCGCCTTACAGCAAGGCGATCATGTCATATACGGGTACCGATGTGCCCGATTTATTGGATGTCTGGCTCTTTGGGGACTTTCTTTTGGGTCCTTTCTACCGCGCGTCCAAGAAGATAGCCACGTTTTTGGTCACCAACTCTGTTCCTCCGCCACGCAGTGCCATCAGTTTGCGCTCTGTGTGACAGCGGTGCGTAAACCACACATTATATAAACCGTCCTGCCTGATATCATCTTAGGGATACGCTTCTCTTCTAGGCTTCATCTCGATAACGACTCGATCTCGATGGAGTAAACCGGCTTCAACTCATTTAAGCATCTTGCTTTTAGCGATATTTGCCATCTTTGCCTTGCGTGATCTCTTTCCTTTGGCAACTTTTACTATGCAACCAGAAGATATCGACGAGGGATGGCTACTATGGGCGAAAATCACTATTTTGGCATTAATCGGCGTTCTGCTTCCGCTGATTACTCCTCGTCAATACATTCCATTCGATCCTGCTGTAGGTGTAACGTTTTGTTATTAGGGCGATTCTCACATCGTTTACCAGGAACCTGCGAAGTCCCCTCATCCTGAACAAACGGCCTCGTGGTTATCGATGCTGTTTTATATTTGGGAAGAACCTATTGTTTATTTGGCGTATAAATCACCCCACTTGTCACACGAGCAGCTACACCCAATGGCCGACCGAGATTACTGCAGAAATTTGGTCAAATCGTCTTTCGGGGTATGCCTATATCTTTTTGAACTATCACGCATATTGATAATGTTTCGAAGCACCTCGACCCGTTTTCCGGCAGTCAGAAACGACATCTATTCTTTGGTCTTTTGAAAGTATTTCGTAAGCACGTATCTGTTGAGACTCCTGCCAGAACCTAAATAGTGACAGGTCTTGAGTATGCAATTATGACGTTGGCGATGGTTATCGATGCCCTCTCAAATCTTGCCAGTCCCATGGGTATTAACTACCTTCTCGAGTGAGTGTCTGACTTTGTGTTTCTTCGACTATACACCATTGACCACCTATATCATGCGCCAGATATATAGAAACAGACGGCAAAGGTGCCATTATTCGCCCTTGGGTATGGATCGCTTGGCTGTTCCTTGGCCCGATGGCAGGTTCTCTATCGTTCCAGTGGTATATCTTTATCGCAGTAGGTACACTGCCGTATTATGGGAAATTGCTCCCTAAGGTCACCTCCCAGACCCGCGTGCTCGTGCGCACCGAAGGAATAATCACCCAGCTTGTGTTCAGCCATTCGCTCCGTATTCGCATGAAAGCAGAGGGCCCCGACGACAAGCAACAGGTCTCCGACGCTAATACACCATCTGCACCGGATACAACCTCGATCAATGGTTCGGACCCACGTAATGGTGAAGTGGATACCGACGAAGCCACAGAGGACACCCTTCGGACGAGTTCTACAGGCGAAGTTCCATTGATGGCAGCGGGGAAACAGAAAGCACCTCAAACTAAGAAAACTGGTGATGAGCGTGGGCCGAAATCCAATACAAGCAATCTCATCGGCAAAATTAACAATCTCGTCTCGTCTGATTTGAACAATATCACCGAGGGGCGGGATTTTTTGATGCTGTGTATGAAATACCTCACAAGCATATATAGATGACTTACAAAACCAACATTATAGGTCTATATACCCCCTTGCAAATAGGTCTGAGTATATGGTTTCTCTACGGCATCTTGGGCTGGAGCGCACTGGTCGGTCTGGCCACCATGGTGGTCTCGTTTCCGATTCCTGGGTATGTGGCACGCATGTTCCAAACAGTTCAAGTCCAAAAAATGAAGACGGTATGTATGTTACTGATTAATCTCGGCACTGATATACTAATGTTGTGGATCCAAGACCGATGCTCGAGTACAAACTGTCACGGAAAGTGAGTCGAGTAGTATTGTTTCGTTTGCGGCAGATGATTAGATGAGTATAGCTATGAACGTTCTCCGCATGGTTAAACTATTCGGCTGGGGACCTAAAATGGATAGGAAAATCACAGAGAAGCGTGAAGAAGAACTTCGCTTGATCTGGAAGCAAAAGATCCTCGAAATAGCCAACAACAACGTGGGGTGAGCAATAGAATAAAGCAGGTGTAACTATAGCTGACACGATTATAGCTTCGTGATCCCTCTTTTTACAATGCTTTCGACGTACTCTACCTATGTGGGTGCTATGAGTTCATCAACTCTGTTCGCAAACTGATTAACCCCTATGACAGACTCTAGTTATGGGACAAAGCTTAAGTGGTACGTACACTGATACTCTAATATATTCATGCTGTTCACCACTTTCCCGTAGCTGCGAAAGTGTTTTCATCTATATCCAGTAAGTTGTTTATCAATGTGTGTGTGTGACGCTCTCTCAACGTCCCAGTCTTCGACATATTGCGTGGTCAAGTGTCTCAGGTATTTTCGATGATCCCACAATTGGTACAAGGTATGGATCTTAGGAGAATCCAGGTCAGACGTCTGCTCAAGAATGTGTAGCCAAGGTATCCCTTGACCGATTAAATGGTTTTCTACTCGACACCGAGTTGTTGGACGAATTCTCTCAACCCGAACAGGAGGAGCATTTTCTTACTCGACGCGAAGATCTTGCGGATGCCATTGGTTTTAGAAACGCAGTGTTTTCTTGGTCCGATGACACTAATGGCACATTGACTCCGTCGAAACGCAGATTCACGCTGAATATCGCCGACGAACTCTTTTTCAAGCGAGGGCACATCAATCTCATTGTGGGCCCAACCGGTTCCGGGAAGACTTCGATGTTAATGGCACTTCTGGGTTAGTTCGATGACTACATTTTTGCTCAAATGCATAATTCAATGTCTACGTTCTGTCCAGGCGAAATGCACTTCATTCCTTCAGACACAACTTCATGGTATGGCCTTCCTCGCAGCGAGGGAGTCGCATATGCAGCACAAGAATCCTGGGTTCAAAACGAAACTATTCGTGTGAGATGATAACATTTACTCAAATCATATCCGATGCTCAATCGGTGCTTCAGGACAATATTCTTTTCGGGGCACCTTATGAAGAGGGACGCTACCGAAAAGGTATATTACAGCACCATTCCTGCCCAGCACCGTGATACTAACCATGTCATCAGTATTATATCAATGTGCGCTTGAGCGCGACTTGACATTGTATGAATTTGGGGATCAAACGGAGGTCGGAGAGAAAGGTTTAACTCTCAGGTTGTTGACTCACTTTGTGTTCATTTCATACCGTACTGACTTCGACCTGAATTACTGAAGCGGGGGTCAAAAGGTTTGCCGCATTTTAGTTATTTTGATTTCCCTTCTGATTTCAAGACAGGCTCGAATCACCCTTGCGCGGGCAGTATATTCTTCTGCTCAAATTCTTTTGTTGGACGATGTAAGCGACAGCTTCGTTAGCCTATATCTTATGTTGACGGTTTCTAAGACCCTTGCTGCACTCGACGTGCATACCTCGCAATGGATCGTAAATAAATGTCTAGCCGGAGATCTTGTCCAAGGTCGAACTGTCCTGATGGTGGTGAGTTCAATGGGGATTGAATCCCGCCTTGTGTCTTACCAACCATCAGACACATAATGTGGCGATGGCCAGCTCCGTAGCTCATTTTGTGGTTTCGCTTGGTACACACGGACGTATCGTCAGCCGTGGACCCATTACCGAGATTATTGAAAGAGATGCAAATTTAGCTACCGAAATGGTCCAAGACGAGGAGGCTCTGGAACGTGAATCGGAAACTGTCGAAGCTGATGCCCAGATTAAAACTGAGGTAAGAGCGGATGGTAAACTTGTCGTTGCGGAAGAGATTTTAGTCGGAACAGTGAGTTGGCCTGCATGTAAGTTATTCCTTATTTTCTTTGGACATTAAGCCAATGCTCATGATTGCGGTTGTTAGTCAAGTTTTATTTTATCAGCTTGGGAGGGGATCATCCTCTCCTCTTCTCAATCATATTTTTTGCCCTCATGGGTTTGACCGATCTGATGAATACTATGCAAACCTGGTTCTTGGGCTACTGGGCTTCTCAGTACGAAATACAATCAACATCGGAAGTCAAGGTCCCTTTGTGAGTCACAGCCAATTTATTTTGAGGAGAAACTGAAAAGGCTATCTCTAGCTACTTATCCGTATATGCGCTACTGCTTGTATCCAGCTGCGTAGCATATTCTATTGGGAATGCTGTGTATATCCATGGAACCATGAGAGCGTCGCTGAAAATCCACGGAAGACTTATTCAGTCTGTCTTGGGAACCACTCTCAGGTACGTTAATCTGCCTTCAAGCCAATTTTTAGCTAAGTACAAAAGATGGCTTGATATCACTCCTACCTCACGTGTAATCACGCGGTGCACACAAGACATTCAAGCCAGTATGTGACGCTTATACTCTGTTTAAAACATCTCTCATTATCACATAGTCGATGAGGACCTTGCCAGGAGTGTTGGATTCATGATTGAATTGACTATAACGATCCTCATTAGACTCGGAGTCATTGTCTTCATGACTCCTGCCTTTCTGCTTCCCGGAATAATTGTCGGAGTAGTAGGCGGATTTGTAGGAAGAACATACATCAAAGCTCAACTTTCAGTGAAACGAGAAATGAGTAATGCCAAAGCACCAGTTTTGGGGCATTTTGGCGCCGCCGTTACAGGATTAAGTAAGTTGTATATATTATCGTGAGTCTTGATACTGAAAGTCCTTTAGCTTCTATCAGAGCGTATGGCGCACAAGAAGCTTTTAAACGAGAATCGTTAACTCGAATTGACCGCTATACAAAATGTGCACGTATGTTTTATAATCTCAATTGGTATGTAAGGATTTCCTTGGTTTTGTTTCAACATTATTAACTTACAATGTTTTACAGCTGGTTGTCAGTACGCTTGGACGTGATTAGTGCTTTGTTTACATCTAGTCTTGCTGCGTATCTTGTGTACGGCAATAGTGCATTAAACGCATCCGACATTGGATTTTCCCTCAATATGGCTGGCGTGTATTGCTACAACGTATCTCAGCTACTTAGCAGTAACCATCTACACAGTTGTTTTCAGCGCTCTAATTCTGTGGTGGGTTTCCGGTCTGAATGACGTAGAAATCAGTGGTAAGGATCTTACCTTTGCTACTTCTGACCTTGATGATCCTTATTTTATTTGTAGGGAACAGGTACGTACTTGTTATAGCCCCGAAGATTTTATTCCTAACACTGTTAAGTTAGTCTTGAGCGAATTGACGAGTACATAAATATAGAACAAGAGCCAAAGTCGACAGAGAGTGGTCAGCCACCTGCATATTGGCCTGCTAGTGGTGATTTGCGAGTTGAGAATTTGAGCGCTCGATATTCCTCGGTATGTTATGAATCGTTCAGCGAATGAAGCAACTCACCTGAGCTTCAAGGATGGTCTGAAAGTCTTGCACGACTTGTCATTCCATATTGCCTCTGGCGAACGCGTTGGTATCGGTACGTAACGTTTCCTCGCGATCGTGAATCATATTTAGTACCAATCAACTTTCCAGTGGGACGTACAGGCAGTGGCAAGGTATGGATAAGAAACCAGAAATATTTTTGACGCTAACGGTCAGGCAGAGCTCTCTAACACTTTCGCTGCTTCGTTGCATCTTCACGGAAGGCAATGTCTACTATGATGGCATCCCCACCAGTTCTATTAATTTAGAGATCTTACGCTCAAATATCACTGTCATCCCGCAAGTGGTATGTTTCGAATCTAAACTTTATTTCGGAGCCAGTGACACATAATCCCATAGCCTGAGTTACTTGCCGGAACTCTCCGCCAAAATCTGGATCCTTTCGATCAACACGACGACGCAGTGTTGAACAATGCATTGCGATCGGCGGGACTGTTCGAGTTGCACAAAGATGACGATGATGGCAGACTGACGCTGGAGAGTGATATCTCTAGCGCAGGAAGTAACTTATCAGTTGGCCAGCGACAAATTTTGGCTCTCGCTAGAGCCATGGTACGCGAGAGTAAATTGTTGATCTTGGACGAAGGTTCGTATATTTCGCTCAAATCTTAATCTTTGCAAACTGACCTTGGGAATCAGCTACTTCTGCGATAGGTAATCCTTCTGCCATTTGCTAAAGCAAGAAAATCTGACGGATTCTCCAGATTACAAGACTGATACGCTCATACAGTCTTCACTTCGGAATGAGCTGAGAGATGTTACCCAGATCATTGTCGCGCATCGTCTGCAAACGATAATGGACGCAGACAAAATCGTAAGCATTGCAATGTTTCTCCTGTATGTGACTGATCATCGTTTTGAAGATGGTTCTTGACGCTGGCAAGCTTGTAAGTGCTTTTGCATTGGTTGATGCGATACATGCTCACTAATACATTCAGGTGGAGTTTGGAACCCCCGCAGAATTACTGAAGAACGATAGGGGGATGTTCCGAGCACTTGTGGACGACAGTGGCGATAAAGACGCTCTCTACGAGATGGCAGCACGCAAACCCTGAGTTATTTTATTTTTACAGTAAATACCGGTGGCCGCCCACTTACATTGTATGTATATACGAACCATACCTTAATGTCCTGATACGACTTGTCTTGATCGCTTCATGCAGGTTTTGCAAACTCGACCACGCAAGGTAATATATCTTATCATAAATTAGCAAATGCCAAATAACAAGTATCACCATCAAGTCAGCGAGAAAAATGTTTAAGCCCAAGCCAAAAGAGTAGAATCGAGTCTATTTCGTCATGCCCCATCTCGCCGAACTCAATTGTACTACACCAGATGTTCATAGACTGGCAATCTGCTCGACCACAGAACTTGAACTCCAAGTAGCGGCAGAGTAAGTGAATCTGATAGTAGAAGGAAGGCCTTGCGCAAGTTTTGACGACAGACGACAATCCCTCCATCTCAAACTCCAACCGGCTCCGCCGCAGGCCATATATCGTCTGGAAGGGTCACGGCGCTCGCGAAAAGCTCGTGGACCGCTTCATGGGCTTGGAAAACTCATCATCGAGATTTGGCGGGGGCGACGGGGCCGTTTGGTAGAGTTGCCACCCATTGCAGTAATACACCAGTTCATCGACTAGGCGCTGAACAGGTTCGCAATGGAACACCACCTGGGCTGGGACCAATCATAGAAACTTCTACTTCTCCTTACGCCACCAGTGTATGTCCCGTTTTGGCGTCTACATCAGTCCCGAAATGATACCTTGATATGACCGTGCTCCTCATAAGAAGTTAACTAAAATAGTTGTTTGATTGTGCGGTCATCAACTTGTCTTGTAAGCTTCTGACGAAGTGAGGGAAAGTATAGCAAGCAATCCCAAGCATGCTAATGAAGCCACAGGCACAACCTCGCTATACCAAAGGAAGCGGGTTTGACACTGAAAGATATGGGAAGGATATTGTCCTTGCAAACGTTTGGGGGAGGCATCCGATATTCTAAACAGTTGGTCATGTTACTACACAAGTGTTGTCCCTTGATAACCTGTATCTAAACCAATAGCGTACTCGCAGCTTGATCGGCAGGAACATACAAAGACACATTGTGTTGTTAGTTGGCTGTCAATCCTTACTAAACCCATACCATTTTCATAGCATGATTGGTGTGAACATACGAGCATGCATTGTGTTGTTTGTCGGTGGTCCATGCTTTCGAAACCAATAGCGCACTCGCAGCTTGATTGGCAGGAACATACAAAGACACATTGTGTTGTTAGTTGGCTGTCAATCCTTACTAAACCCATACCATATTCATAGCATGATTGGTGTGAACATATGAACGTATATTGTGTTGTTTGTCGGCGGTCCCTACTTGCTAAACCCATATCATACCACTACTTTGGATTTGCCTGATTGTAGGGCCTGGCGCCGCGTAGGCACACCATTCATCAGGAAGCTCAGCGTGGACTTGCTGCCTGCCTTAAACCCATCATGTGACATGTCCACCAAACGTCCACTGATCCGATTTGCGGATACGGTCATCGATTAACGTTGTCTCATCGACTCTATCATTTTTTTTTATCTTTCGCTCGACGCTGACCTTGGCCGAAATGTCGTGTCTTGACTCCGACACAATGATGGGATTCCTTTCCGATGTCCCCGCTCGCCTGCTTATCGACAGCCGTGAAGCTTATTCTGGGGTATCTGTATCTTTTGTTCACAATCATAACGTAGTACCTCGATCGGTCCAAGCACTTTCGGGGGTGGTATTGAGAGATGCTCCGGACCCGTTAGGGTCCCGACTGTGGATGGGTGGTACCAGTCTGATCTTGAACTATTTATGACGTACGTCTCTCATTGTGACTCGATGTACTGCTTGGTCGAGATTGGCTGGAAGCAGCCAAACCAGAACAAGGAGAGACCGGATTTCGTTGTCTGTCGAGTGTTAGCATAGCACTCTTACCTTCTGGGCATACTTGGACAGCATTTTCTTGAGGTGCGTTTTTTCCTCTCGGTTTGAATGTCTCGGCTATCGCTGACAGTATTAATGGTCAGTTGGCTGTATAGAACGCTCCGCTTCAGCCGGTAACAATGAGCTTGTGCGAGCGCGCTATTCATTTAACTGTGCTACCCGCGCGGGAAACTCTACTCCTTTGACTGGTTGTAGTTCATCAGATCGTTATCCGTTTACTGCAAATTTTCTGCTCAATATGAATGCCTATCTGATTCAAACCGTTTGTACCGTGTTTAAAAAGAACGGATGTATTTCAAATGCATTTGTTTGAAAGCTCAAAGTAGATAAACGTAGCGGGCGAACTGAAACCAACGATTTGAGAGTCTGACCGTTGTCCCTGGCTTGCACTGTACTATAGTCGGCAACAATTCGTTCTCATTTGATCTTTGCTGATGTCGTTGATCTTTCACCGCGGGGATAAGCTGTAGAAAGCCAAAGCGCACCCACCGTTAATACTACGTCTATGGTCCTGTCTCAAAGGCCATTGCACAACGAACTTGTTCATTCAATCTAAAAAAAGTACAGTACATTTCAATCGAATCATTAGACTAACGCAGGCGAGGCATTCTTTTGGGCGGCCAGTTAGGTAGTCAATGCCTGGGAGAGGAACAATGCATCGCTGTTATCGAAATATTCAGCAAGTTAAGCGTTAAAATATTAGAGAAAGCCGCTTACTGGATTCGCACAAAGAGGCGATAAAATCGAGCTTGATGCATGGCCTTCCAATCAGGGTGGCAAAAGGCTGCCTCAAGGTCTCTGATCAGAGTTTCGGATTCAGTTTCTGGTGTACGCTCCGAATCCGCGTGACTGAGTTTGATCCGTTTTTTGGGCTTCCCTTCAGCGCCTCCCTTGGGCTTTGGTACGGGCAGCCGACTGACCCAATTATCAGCGTAATAGTGGGCATCGAAGTCCAGCGAAATTCGGCCACAACCCCATTCAAGCTGCCGGTTGAATTATCAGTACTAAGTATGTTTCTGCATAGTAATAGAATTTACTCACGTAGTTAATTGTGTATCCGATTAACTTGTAAGGGATGGCGAAGTCTTCTGCCGCCGCTGGCAATGGATTGAGCGTGAACCAGAGGATGGCTGCGTCGGACATCGAAAGGAGTAGCTTGACGATTGTGAGGTCAATTCGCATATCGACATAGCGGGCTTCTACGGGGCCTTTCTACGAGAGAAGTGGTAAAAGTTTGGTTTAGATGCTTAAATTTCGAGAACAACTTACTGCAGTTTTTACCTTCCGGTGGCACCAGTAGTGGGTGCGATCTGGATACGCCATCTTGTTGGCGATGAGGCCGAACCCGTGGGTTGCACCGGCGCTTGTAGCACAGTCGTCCGGTTGCATGATACCAAAGTCCCAGGGTGCAGCCTCAAAGACGGCTTTTGTCGCCGCCTTGACGAATCCCGAAGCCGAAGTGTAAAGCTATATATTAGAATTAGTAAGAATTGGCTGATAAATAGGTTGGTTGAACTTACGTTGGAAGCGGTCCTATCCAATTGGTCGCCATTGGTTAAAACAACGCCGAAGTTGGAGAGCGTCCGCTTTAAGGCGGCCTTCGCCAGCTCTCTCCCATCCGCTTGCCGGAGAAAGACCGTGCCAGAGTTCAGGATGGTCATCGCGAGCAGCCGCTCCGCTCCTCGTTTGCTATCTCGTGTCATCTGAAGGTCGTCTTGCCACTCCGAAAAGTGGAATGTTCCCTTGGGGCGCCGTTCGAGCAATGTGATCCAGAAGTCGTCTTTAAGTCTTAAGCCGAGGTAAGCTGCTCGTCCATGAGTTTAAATGTCGTCCTTGGAATTCATTACGCACCTTCCCATGTTGGGGGACCGTATGCGCTAGGATCTTGAATTGGTTCGCCGGGGGTGATATATTCCCCAAAGTATGGGGCTGGGAGAAGGACATCTGGATATCTGATCATTTGGCGTTACATCTGGAATTTTACGTAGCGTACCGTTGAGATCCTTGGAGCCGTACGATGCAAAGTTGTCAATTATGACACCATTCTGAGACAGATGCGCTACGTCAAGAATTGAGTAACGCAATAGCCTATGGAGCAGTGGAGATACCTACCTGGAAGGCTTAACGAAAAAGTCCATGCCGCAGGTTTTCCCGCCTGGGACACCAGAGCCCACGGGTGGGCGGTTAAGCCTTCGTTCTTGGTGCCGGTATCCAGGTTGCACGGGTAGTTTGTCCCAGTTGCGGCCAATTCGCTGGCCCCGGCGGTGCCGTTGTCGGGTCCGGTTGCACCCCATTCGCTAGCGCCGTCGGTACCATTGTCGAGTCCAGTCGCACCCCATTCGCTAGTGCCATCGGCACCGTTGTCGAGTCCAGTGGACGCACCCCATTCACTAGCCCTGTCGGTATCGTTGTCGAGCCCAGCCGCGCCCCATTCACTAACCCCAGTTATGCTGCTGTTGGGCCCGGTTTCGCACCAGCTACCGGTGGATCCAGCACCCATGCTCGAAAAAGTTGTCGACAAAGGCATGAATCGCCTTCCGGGGACTTCGTCGAACGGCAACAACAAGCCTGTGGCCAGTTGTTGCAATTCTTTGCCCTCTTGAAGTTCGTAAACTACATGATTATCGATGAAGATGGTCAGTATGCAATCAAGCTGAGTCCTCACGATTTCCACCGGTGAACATTTGAAGTTCGGGCTGCCAAGCGGGCGGCCCTGCTTCCCCAGGATTCTGCATGCCTCCATTAAAATCTGGGGTACCAGTGAGTCGATATCCCGCCGCCCCAGATACCAAGACCCACCGGTAGTCGTATTGGACGGATCGTAGGGCCACAAGGAGCCCGCGTTTGCAGCGTCCTGGCCTTCATCACGGTTTGCACCGCGATTTGAATAACCTGCATAACGTTGCACTGAACTTCCGGCTGGCCCCGCAAACATGTCGCCTGGTTGGAACTCGGACATTGATGAGCAGAACAGGCTTGGACTGCTTTCGAGTGCAATGTGGAGGAGCCAGAATTCGAACTCCTCCCGTTATAGTGGTTATTCATTGCAGGTTCTGACTAAAATCGAACATCCGGATTTCGCATGTGGTTGTATGGACATCTAGTCATAATTCAATCTTCCTGATTTCGACAGACTTGGTAAGGTTTATTACTCGTTCTCCGGATTCTGATAAGTTATTATGAGAGTGGATATATCGGGTTCTAGGAACAATGATAATGATCTCAGCATCTCTGATAAGCAGACTCGTAATTTTAGCGGCCCGGTGGTTTGTCGCATTTCCTGTGACGCTCGCAAGTCGATTGCGGGTTCACTGAAGGTGTTCAATCGTCGATATCAGGCTCCGGAGTCTTCGATCTTGTGGAGAGAAGATCTGAAGGCAGCTGAGCCGTCTCGAGATCTCTCAAAGGGTTGGACACGAGTGGGACAGCTGAGCCGTCCGTCGCGGTGAGGAACAAGAAGAGAGAATGAGTAATAATAGCCGTATCAGGCTCCGGAGTCTTCGATCTTGTGGAGAGAAGATCTGAAGGCAGCTGAGCCGTCTCGAGATCTCTCAAAGGGTTGGACACGAGTGGGACAGCTGAGCCGTCCGTCGTGGTGAGAAACAAGGAGAGAGAATGAGTAATAATAGCCGTAAGGGTCCAGAGCGATGATCAAATGCCTCGAGCGAAATGAATTGAGACCGGAGTCTCGAGAATAACCTGGTGTTCCGAACTTGATATAGGTTCTTCCTATTCCTCGCTTTCTCTCTCAACGCCGTTCAGGCGTTACAAGTGAGTTGGCAAAAAATAAGATGGATTCGTTGTACAAAGTAAGACTATTTATGTATTCGACGAATTAAAGTTAAATCGTAGCAAACAGAGAATATTCAAGGTATGAATGAATGAATCGCCTATACGGGCGTTGCAGTCACGTGACCCGGCACATAGCCCCCCCTTGTAGACGAACAATTTATTGGATCGGAGGTAGCTCCAATCTAGCATCCAGGAGTGAACTACCATCGCGAAGAGCGGCTATAGCATGAGCGACGGTGTTGACGGTGCCTTCGTTGGCCAAGGTAGCGGCACTGAGCGGTTTGACGGCACTGCGCCAGGCTTTCCGAGACAGGAACGCTGAAGGTGAGCGACTTCGAATCAGCGCGAGTCTAGTTGTGAACCACGATTCGTTCTGCTCCGTCCATTCTCCTGTCCAGCGACCAGAGTCCGTGACGAAAGCTGGGAACGGCCAAAGGTATAGCCTCTGCCTCCATAATGGGCCGTCCAAGGCGCCTAGCAGGATCTCGATTTCATCGTCCGAAACGACATCGTCCGTCTCGCCTGCGGTGGCCAGGTATTCACCGGCGTTGTAAACAGTAACGTCTGTCGAGGGTCCAGCGAGCGCCGCCTGATAAAGGCCGGGCGGTCCAAATTCCAGGGCGATCCTCCATAGTAAACCTCCTAAAGTTAGGAATCTGCGAGCGTGCGGGCGCATTAGCAGACTCGTCACCCTCTGTAAATATTCCGCGCAAGCCTCCGACGCGTCCCTTGCAGTCATTATGACATCGGTCGAGTTCAGATACGCAGGTTTGCCTCGAGTGAGTGACATCCCTTTGGGCACGAGCGAGCTGAGTTTTCCCAGCGGAACCCAGATGCGATATGCCATCCCTCGCGCGAGACAAAGAGCGGGCAAGTCCTCCGGTCTCAATTCAGGCGACTCCGCCAACAGCGCGTGACAACGGATCGCGGTGACAGGGGGTAATTCTAGACGCCCCGACTTGAGTATGGATCCGGCGACGGTGTCGGGAATTAAGCCGCGCGGCAACCCCGATGAGGCCAAGAGGAAACTGTCCGAGGCCGCGAATCGAGATCTGATCCAAACGCCCACATCGCCTCCCTGCTCAGGCTTGTTCTGTAATCGGTCGAGCAAGGCAGGCTGCGAGGAAGCAGAGCTCTCCCCGGCTAAGGATGCTCGTTCCGTAAGCAAGCGTTCGACAAGCGGGGGTCTGACGCCCTCAGAGCCATGCTCCGCCGCAACAGGGAGCCCGGATGAGGTCGACTGTACGGGGCCCGTGCTTGTGAAGACCGTACACTTGGAGAGCAGTCGCTCTACGAGGGGCATTTTAGCACTAACGGGAGGATCCTTTCTAATCGGAGCGGGGGAAAGCTCTCTTCTATGGAGAGGTGACCAACCATCGTAGTATAATCGCACCGGAGAACGTCGAGAGGGTAACTCTCGGGGAGGAGGAGACGAGGATCGCTGTCGAGCCCGCGAGCGTTCACTCTCCCGATTCAAGCGACTTTCGGGCATCCTATAACGCGGGGGTGATAGGGAACGTCTACCTGTCTCGCACGACTCCGGTCGCCAGACATCGTGGTAGCGAGGGCGGCGACTGGAGGACCAGTCTTCGCTCTCTCGAATTCGCTTCCTTCTATCACGCGGGAGTGAAGCGGAGTTGTCCACTTGCTTGCTCTTCCGTTCGCTGGCGTGTGGCGGCGCCGGTGACGCGGATGTGGATACGTCCGACGGAACTGCTGACGGGGGTACTTCCTCCGAACTACCGTCCCCTTCCTCTGTACGAGGTACATCCTCGGGCGACTCTATCCCCTGCATGTAATCGGACTCTTCCTCTGTGGGTGCGGCCGTCCACCCTGTAGTCTCGTGACAGGGGTCGGCGCCCATGCTATCATTTTCCCCCAGACTGAATTGGGCAGTTACGCGATTCGACTCTTCTCGTAAGGTTGGCGCCGACGGCGCGGGAGGAGGCGATGGTGCTCCCATCGTTCCGGGAATGTCGTCGTAGAAACTGTCATCGTCTCCCCCGCCAAGACTGAGGTCGTTTCCCCGAAGGGTAGCCTGACTCGCCCAGCGCGACAGAATCGCCGAAGTAACTGGCTTACCCAGGCCCGATTCACCGTCTTCCGGCTCGTAAGAGGAACAAAGGACGCGAATGTCGCCGGAGGCGTGCTTATATATCTTGGAATTATATTCGCCCGCTAAACTTTTCGCTTTCCTTTTTGACGTAACTTCGCGTACCGTTGTGCCGTCCGACGAAATCCAATAAGTCTTCTGTGCGGCTTTAGTCTGTACTGGGAGCGGCGCTTCGCCCACTCTCATGGTATGAGCATTCCACACGAACTTTTTAGCTTTGTTCTTTGGCGGCGGCGCGGCTTCACCAGTCAAATGATTGTAACTGTGACAATTTCTCGCTCCTATGGCCACTGGACACCAAATACCTGTAGCGCGCGGGTCCCACATATAATGGACAGGGACCCTGTGTTCGATCCAAACGCGCAACAGCGTCATGTCGATGCCTTCCGTTTTGACGTGGACGCCGCGTTTCGGGCACTCCAAAACCCTCATGTCCAAGACGGTATCAACGAAAGTCGGGTCCCAAGGTTGAGTCTGCCATCCAGTCTTGTCCAACAAGAGGGCCCAGGATAGAAATCCCAGTACGTTTACTACGTTTCGCCTCAAGTCCCATAGCCGTGGAGCCAGTAGTTGCGGTAGCGCGAACTCGCTTCTCAACCAGCTCCTATCTGCGAGCGAAGGAGCTGCAATGCCCTTATGATCATACAACCCTCGTACTTGCGACAACAGTTGTTCCGTTATTTCGCATGTGCGTTCGACGTCTTTCACGTGTTGCGGACGCAAGCGCACCATCGTCCCTGAGGCTTCTGTCCAATGCGCGGGCTCCGCCCGCCCGAGCCAGGCCCAACGATGGGGCCCCGACAAGACTTCTTGGCATGGCTGGGGAATGAATCCCTCCCATGGCTTGCTGCTCACATACCAGCGAGCGTGCAAAGCCCAGTCTCGCTCAGCATATTCACCACTCTCCAATCGGTGGAAGTTTGGCGGGCTCGAGCCGTCCAGCGTGCACGATTCCACACGGTCACCGTTGAGACAAACCCAATAGAAGTTGGACAAAGGTCTGAACCACGGGCTCCAGCGATCTTGCAAGTCCTGGGCGATTCCATCGATAGTTACCGGAGGAGACGTCATCGTATCGAAGGTTACTGAAGTATTAATACCTGATGAGAGAGGCGAGTTGAACCTGCCCGCCACCAGAGTATAGGAGTATTATAGTTTAAAGCAAGAGTTTCAGAGAACAGCTGAGCCGTTCCGTGAAAAAGAGAGGATGGAGTTAGATGAATTCTGTACCGAAGTGATCAGTCGCTCGAGGGAACAGTTGAACCGTTCTGCGATCGATGATCTATATATCGAAGGAGTCGTACCACAGCGAAGCAGAGAGCAGTTGACCGTTCCGTGCTCGCGATGTGTGGATGAGAGAGACCGACTAGAAGTAGGGTTTCGCCCAGTCTTTTGGTGTGTGAGCTAGTTTTCTCACAGTCTCGTGACCGCCGTTCTCCAAAGCGCGGCCTTACTAGTAATTATATACTTGTGATCAGCAAGGAAGTTATGGCTTAATTAACAAAACTCTGAGCGAGTGTTACAAATGCACTTATTCTAAGCCTCAGAATGAAAGATCGTCTGAGTCGGCACCTTCATTGTCCTCATCTTCATAAATTCCAATTTCATCTTCGCCTTCATCATCTTCGCTTTCATCAGCCTCGCTTTCATCAGCTTCGCTTTCATTTTCATCGCCGTCACTTTGAGTTTCATTGTCGTCGCTTTGGTCTTCATCACCTTGACCTTCATCTTTGATTTCATCTGCATCTTCTTCTCCATCTCCGAGTTGTGCATCATCTTCACTTTCATTTCCATCTCCCCCCATGTCTCCTTCCTCGTAAACGTTCTGGGTGTTATCCACTTCCCTGGGGTCAACATCCATGGCGCTGTCCGCATAAGCTTGTGAATGACCCGGTGCCTGACCTGCATAGCGCATAAACATATCACGATCCGCGAAGCTTTCATGTTCTGAGTCAACATATGACATGGTGGAGGTATAAATCAAGTGATCTCACATATTAACGTAGAAGTGCATCCAGTCGTCTTCCTCGTCTCCAAATCTAGCCAAGGACTTTCCAGGGGGAAGTAGGTGAGTACACCTGCCATCTGCAAATGCAGGTATCAGATGTGCGGCGCGGATGACAATGTTAGGGTCCAGGAATCCAAAAGCTGCCGGATCAGAACTGGGAACAAAGCCAATCTTCGGGAGTCGACAAGTTCGCAGACTAGCCTCGTGCTTATGCGCTATACCAAGCCAACGAACCCACAGGAATTGCAAGTTGCGGAAATCCTTGCTCTCATCTAACAAACGAACATCTGCATGATAAATTCCAAGAACGCGAGCATACCAAAATGGGTGTGCCCCTGAATGAGTTTCGCCCGTGGGCACTACGATGTCGCATTGGTGATTTAGGCGAATAAAATCTGATTCTTCACGAAGGTCGTATGTTGTATAACGCAGTCGCATTGTCTTCCCAGAGAAAAGGATGTTATTACGGATGATTATTTTATTGCGGTCCGAGGGAGAGAATTCATGGTCCTGCTCAGTGAGTGGTGTGTTGACTAAGCGGTGATAAAGATGATTCCTCAGATTCCTGAGGAAACCCTAGCAAGAGATTAGTAAATTTCCAAAGCAATCGATGAAGAAAGCAGGTGCAAACGTTACCTGGGCGGCAGGGTCATTTTTATATTGTTTGAATACCATGTGGATGTTGACGGGGGAGTTCCGGTGTAAAGGCAACGCATGTTTATTAGTCTGTGCTCCAGCTCCCGAATCTGGTGTTGATCCTAGAAGAGAGTTGTGAGTCGCTATAGTTGAGGGTTGACTCTGGTCTATCTGTCGGAGTCGTCTCTGACGCTGCTCGTGTTTACTGAGGCCCTTTATGGCCCTTTTCTTGCTGACAAGCGGGTAAAACGCTTTGAGAGACCGGTGTGCAAGTTCTCCCTATACAATTATTTAGCTACTTCAATTTAAGCCGTTACCCGGACCATACCGTCTGGGTAGAGTACGAATCAGTGGTACCAAAAAATTTGATGGTACCCGGATAGTCACCCATGGCATGAAATTTGTAAGTTCGCATGTTGAATGTTTTCGTTTGAGGACCCTGCTGCGTTTGTGAGGCGCTTGGATTGGTCTGGGCCGCCTTGCGTAGCCGTGCCGCTTTCTCTTTGGGAAGCTCGGTCGTACGAAATTCGCCGCACATCTTGGCAAATTTGCGGAGCTTTTGTGAGAGAAGAATGTAAACTTCGTCAAGCCTATCCAACGTCGCTTCTGTATGTAGACGTAATTTGCAAAGTGCGTGCCACTCAGCAAATCGAAACAGCACAGTGGAAATGAGACGGTCACACTGTCGGGGGAATAGACCTTCAAAGATAGGGAGGGCGCACTATAACCAAGAGTTCGTGGGACTCGAACAGAGTACAAAGAGTAGATGTTGCACAAAACGAACCTGCAAAATATCTTCAAAATCTCTGGCTGCAAGTCGCTTCATTTCGGATGTGTTGGTAGAAAATTTACGGATTGTCCCCCGGCCAAATGGTGGGATCTTCCTAAACCTGAACACACAATCAGTAACCCATGTATCTCAGCAATTTCGACCCAAAAATATACCTTGCATCCAATTCGCCAACAACCTTTTCTCCATTGGGAAGGGCATACAGAAGCCGAACGAGATGTGAAAAAAGCGACTTCCATGTCCCCAGCTCACATTCATGCATGAAATCAACCACAAGCATCCGGAATGGGTCAAGCCCAAACCTGGAAAGCTTGTGAGCAAACATGTTCTGGTTGCAAGACAATTTTAGTCGCCAACGCGAGTACCAACAATGCAAACGTACTATAGTCGGAACCCATGACTCGCTCCCCAAAATACGGTCCACATAAATGCTATCCACAGCCTTGGCGCATTGAAAAATCAATCGCCGTGCTTCTTGAACTTTCTGAAGCACATATTGTCTCGTTCTTGTCAGTCGCAGTTGAATGTCCCTGAGCAGCCCAATACGATCCATAGCTTGCTTGGAGACCAGACACCTGGGACATGGACAGCGGCCCATGTCTCGCATAGCAGCTATGAGGACCCTAGAAATCAATGAGTTTCGGGAAGTAGAGAAGGTTGCTGATGTCGTACTTTTCTGGATAGTCGGCAGAGTATGTAAATATGCGGGGAAACACCCGACGAAAAATACCATCCCAACAGCATATCTCGATCCCGTGATGGTATGCCCGAAGGAACTCCTCGTCCAGGAGAATGTCCCAACAACCTTGGAAAAGCTCCCTCCTGCAATGCGTCTGTAAAGCTCGAATTCCCTTCTTAGAGATTTTATCCAGTTGGAGGATGGTGTCTTTGATGCTGTCAGGTAGCTTTGCAGGGTCAGGGCTTTGCGACAGCAGAGAAAGATGGAGGTGGTAGGGCTCACTGATGGAAAGAACGCAACAAGGTGACAGGCACCCGAATTTGGTGAACTTCGTGCATATTTCGAGAGGTTTCCAAAGAAGAGATAAAGCGGCCATGCTTTTGCGTTACCAAATGTCGCAAGGTGGGTCGCATCCGAGAAGAACATCAACCCAGCGATGACGCGTTCCAAGTAGCACCCAGGTTCTGGCGGTTGCTTCTGGAGCTCTTCATGTGCGGTAAGCCAGCTGTCTGAGCTATAAAGCTCGCCGAACACCCGTTGCGATGGCTGGCCTGAGGGGTTCCAGTACTGTTTAAATGGCCAAAGATGAAAGGCTCTGGCCTGCACATCTGAGAACGCGGTGCGAATGACTTCCACGAGGGGTCGGTGATGAAATCCTTCGACAGAGACCGTTTCATTGCCGGCTGACGCTTTTGCCTTTGAGGGTATATCTATCTTTACAATAGATTGTTTCCAGTTATCAGGAAAAACTGTCGTGGAGTCGCTGTCGTCCGTCTCTGGTGTTGGCTTGTCAAGAATTGACAGGTACTTTGAGCATGAAAATTTTTCCAGATCCTGTAGGTTGAAGTCGTCTGCAAGGAGTACTTCCTTGACTAACCGAGTGACTTCGCCCTCAGACTTGAGCTTACTGCCGCTATTCATCCATTGCATTAAGCGATATATGCTCATACTGGAAAATGGGTGTGGGGGCGGGGTGGGGTTTGGTTCTGGAGGCTCCTCCCGGCGGACGACTGGGCAGGACCTCGCAAGTTGATCGGATGGGACAAATGAATCGGGCTCGTAGGATGGACGGTGGAAGTAATGACGCCACATGCCAAACTGGTCCACAAGTGTACGAACACTGCCTCGCACAAAAAGAGTTATCTTTCGGATAACATTCGGCTGCCCAGCTGGGGCCTCAGGTTGAACTGGGGCGGGTGTTGCATCTGTTTGCATACTTAGGCTGTAGTCGGCTGAGCCCGGAGGTAATGAGCTTACTATCAAATGAAGCATCTTCTAGAGCTTGGGGAATTGGCAGGGCGAGGAGAGAACGGTCACGGTCGGCATCTAACTCTTCTTCTCGGCGGGCAACTGGGACTTCCGAGGTGACTGGCGAGGGTGAACTTGCCCTATAATCTGGAGGTAACCCCTGTGTGGACACGTCAGTCGAATATGATGATATTACCACGAGAACAGAAAATCAAGCGTACCTCCATTTGTGGAACTGAGGATAAAACAAGGCTATCATCAGCACCGCTTGAAGTTACCTGCTGGATCGATGAAATCGGGTCTTCCATCATGACTGACAGAAGTGGGCTTGAATCGTAAGCTTGGGGTAAGTCCTGGTTGAACATATTAATTAAAAGTTAAATAGATGCAAAAAATAACCAACCATCACGGTGCGTCGCCCCAGCCTGACTTGGTTATGGCTTCTACTAGATGCCGCTTTCTGGAATGCAGTTTCTGCAGCTCGCGCCCTTTCCTGCCGCTTTTGTGTGGAGATACGTGCAGTTCCTCGATAAGCTGAGCAAAACTGTCGGTGTTTGGTTAGACCTCGCTGGCTGTCAAAAGTCCGCAAACAACCAGATCCCCCGCAAACGAGCCCAACCATAATGATAACAAAAGCAAGAAGTTGGATGGATGGTGGGTAGGATCGGCGTCGATGTTGGCCAAACATCTCACAAGGGGGGAGACGGACACCGCTGTGGCTCTTTAAAGGGACAGCAAAGTTTTGAAAGCTCGATTATTGCGTCCGAAAGCGGAAGGGCAGGACTTACTAATTGAATTTCTCAGTGATGCGCCAAGTCTGTAGATCCCATCACTTGACTCAAGACTCAAGGTATGGGCGATAGTGTAGCCACCCGAATGATGATCCCTAAGTTTCATCATCTTTCCTTGTCGTGATACCGTTCTCCTGAGCCCGGAGAAGTGAATGATTGGGAGCCGAAAGTCTGCTGTGCCCGTGAGCTATATAACTTGAAGCGACCATCAACCTAAAAAATTGGAATTACCAACGACACGGACTCCACTGTCTCTACCAAACTTGTCTTTCCAGTTAGTCGTTCTCTCTAGCCTCAAAGAGATATCTTACCGTTTAACCCAAGAATCACCATCGCAGGCCATTATGATACCCCAGGCTAACTTGAAGGGCAAAAAGCGAGGTAGGCGGGAAGTTGAACTTGAAGATTCCATCAAATCAATAGTATCAGGTGTGTGGCCCACAAATCGTATGCATCTTCATGAACATCAGCCTGAGACGTTATTCAGACGATCCCGGGCCATCACCTCCCGCGCCAGAGCAGATATCGTCGCATTCACGAGTTTCACAGGGGAGAAGTCACAAAAGAACGGTCAATATTCCAATCGACACCATCAACGCACTGATTGCTGCTCGCTGGGATGCTGAGGTAGCAAGATGTGAAGTGGAACGAAGGTTGCAGATTTTAGAGCTGGAGATCCAGTCGCATCAGCCTCAGGATGTTCAGCTCAAAAGTGAGCCAAAATGAGATTTCTGTCAAAGTGGGGTCGTGTTTCCATGGAGTAGCCTTGTGTTTGTGAAGTGGAGGGTGGCATTTCAGCTTGTTCCCTTACGCGTCAAAGTATTTCTTGGTCGTTATGTAATACAAGTCAGAGTACAGTCAATTAGCATAAAAAATGATCACCGGGTCGTTACAGCATGTTGAGAATTTATACCCTGAGAGCAAACCGACGTAGGTAACAACAGATGGTGTACAAAGCGAGAATACATATTCAACCCGTCTCTTATGATAATTATAACGTTACAGGCTAGGCTTCAGGCCTTTAGGACCCAGTCTTTCAAGAGTGTTCACTGCAGTGTCCAACCGACCCGACCACACCTCCAGTTCGGCCTCCAACATTCGAGTATACACATGCATCTGTTCCAGACGCATCTCAGTTGCGGTCCGCTGAGCGTTAATTGCCTTAATGGTTTTCTGCATAGCATCATGAGCTAAGCACGGACGAGCGGGGGAATTATCCCAGGTCGTGAACTGCAAAACCGATCGTTACATCAAACTAAAGATTGCTAGAGACAGCTTTTGCTTACAAAACTCTTCATTGTCGAATCCACGTCAAGCCATGATTGCTCCAGTTGTGCAGGACTCGTTTGTGAGGACTCAGAAGTAATGGAGGGAGACCTGGGGGGCAAGTCAAATGCCTCTCGGCCGCGCCGTGGAGAGTCGACAATAGACATGTTTCTTTTGTGGAGGGGCGGTTTGAGAACGCCGAGTGAGGGTTTTGAGCAACTTGGAGCTTGGCAAAAAAATTCAAACACTTATATACACTCTCGAAACTCCGACAGCGGGCATTAAAATGGACTCGAACCAGCATTTATACTCCCAGGAGTGTCACAGCGGAGCTTTAAGCAATTGAAAAAGCCTATTAGTAGCTATGAATGGAATATAGTGTTGGTGAATCACCATGAAGTCTATTGGACATGTTGGAGAATTGGGATGAGTTGAGGATGTGACTGAATGTGGTCAGGTACCCGTGACACCAATTTCTCGTTTTTGGATAGGGTGAATCCATAAAAGAAGGTTAGCCTACCCACGGAATAGCCTGGATCGCAAAAAACAGAGTTCGGGATAAGCACAGTGACCTCCAACCTGACATTGGCGGCAACAAACAATCAGTTTGGTCACGGTACTACGGTTTGAGTAGTCACCTTATGTCGATAGGCTCGCACCCATCCGCATTGACTCGAAGCGGCCATATATCCCAAGTGCTGATCGAGATAGATGTCCAGGGCGTTCGCCCGATGCATGCCTCAAGAAGCTTCAAAAGGTGTGGGGTCAGTGATCTTTGTTGCACCAGACAGACACCGTCCATTTCCCTATGTTATATCGCTACAAGATCCAACACGAATCCTGGACTTTAACTCCCTCTAAAATTATTCAAAATCATCTTTACTATGAAAGAATTGTGATCGTGACGCCGATCCTCTTCAATTTCTATCTTGAGAATGTCGATCGAAGTGGAGGGGAGGGCAACATCTTTGATCCCCACTTGGTGTTGTTGTACTCGTTGATCCACGCCGAACAAGTGATTTAATGATCGTGGAGGGCTGAGAACTGGGGAACAAGTACTAGATTCAGATCGCTTGACAAAAGTGGGGAGTAATTCATAATTTTCTGAGATCACCAAGGTGACTTCGATGCACCTTGTTTCGGTTTGAATCAAATGCACTATGGTGTACGAGAAGAACTAAAATAACGGAAAACGCACATGTTCCCCTCAAGTCTTATCCAACACTAGTACATTTTTAATCCTCGTTTTGAGTGTTTGGCCGCATCGATTGACTCTTTGCAAGCGAATGGGATAGTAATAGAAAAAAGCCTCATAGAGTTTCGTCAATTGTTTGCTTGTATCGGCGTTGGTAGAGCATTTGGTATTTCCTCGAGCAATGATATTCGAGGATAGAGTCAGACCGTGACTCGTTTTCTGTCAGTACCCAGAAAGGAAATACGCGTGTGAGCGACTCACTGACCCGAAAACCTGATAGGCTGGCTTGACTACTCACTTCCATCATTAACTGACTTTGGGCCCCAAGCTGCACTGGCGAGTCTGGTCACTTCCTCCCTCACCTAGGGATTGTCCTTTTCAACTTATGGGTCCTTTTTGAACCTGTGTGTCCGATGTCCTTGGATCTGGATTGGTCCAGACGACAGTCGAGATTGTTTGTCACGACAAACGCCGTGTTTCTGGTGCAAATTTGTGCTCTTTCTTCACTGATCCCACTGACTAAATTCATACAGAAACCAACAGGTTTTTCACCCATTGAGCCCATACCTTTGGAAGACGCTGCAAATACAGAACCAGTTAGGATTGAACTCGAAGTCCGTCTACGCCTCCCTTTGCCATACCAAGGGCCCTCACGCTGGTTGACCTGAGTCAGGGAAATCTGTGGCCGGATTTTGCTGGAACTCAGACGTTAATGCAGTAGAGGCATAGGACTTTGCAGAAACAAGTAGCTACATAGCTAAATGTCAATGTACGTTCTCGAATCCTTGGCAAGATATCTTCAATTTTTGACTGTTCATTTCGGGAGGAGTAGCCCATGGTTATCGCCTACCAATTCAGCTGCCAGCGTTCCGAATAGAATTCAAGACCCTAAATCTGCATGTCCCTGAGTCGACGTCCCGTTAAAATTCCAAGTTCCCGATTTCGGGAGACTGTCTGCCACAATGACTGTCTTCCGGGATCCCAACATAGTGAGTACGGGCGTTTAGGTCTCATGAAATAGCATCATACAAATTCTCTAAGTCTAGAAATATCCAACATCGTCCTGTCCGAGACATGCACCCGCTGATTTTCTATAAATCATCCACGCATGAGTACTTCAATTCACTTTGTCCCCCTTAACTTCAACTGCACTTGCTACCGACTAATTAATGTCAAACGAGTCACAAGGCGAGGAGATCTCCAGCTCTGAAGAAGGAGCCTCGTTCCAGGCAAGGGCAAAACGTCGCATTGCTGTGCTTGAGCAGGATTTGGCCACACTCAGGGGCGGCACAAGAAAACAAAGCAGGTGCGAATGTTGAAACCCTTACTAATTCTACTACTAAACGACTTTCCCTCTTTTACAGGCGCACCGACACCGTCGCCCACAGAGGCAGGGCAATCCGCCGGATTGTTTCCCTGTTTAACGACGTCGAGGATCTTATTGCCGAATATGATCGGAGGGCAGACTTCGCTGCAGAGCATCCAGATGAAGACGTTAATCAAAAATCTACTCCAGAGTTAAGTTCTTGGATCGCGTCTAAATCATGAGAGCTCACATTGTATTTTACAGGCAAAATCAATTATATTCATCGTTCGAAGATCTTCTCATCTATCTCCCCTGGATCAAGAGGAAGATTCTCAAAAGCGATCCCAACGAGCTTGAGAATATCTGCAAACAACTCAGGAAAGGTGCCGACGGAGCTCGGGGCGACGATACGGCTAATCTCAAAGCCGCCGTCGTAACTTGGGCCAATGAGCTATTCCATCCTATTGCTCCACCGCTCAACCCAGGAACTAAGGAAGACCGTGGATTTGTGCACGATATCACTGGAAAGCTTATCTGTCCTGCAGAATATAACTGGGCCCTTGAGTCGTAAGTATCCTCGCATTCTTCGTTGGTTTTGAACCGATGGCCTTGCAGTGTCAAAGAAAAAATCCGCGATCGTGATCCAGCCTTTCTGGTAACCGCTTACTCTTGGCCTCTGTTCCTTTATCAGAACCTTGACTTTGATGCAACGGATGTCGAAAAGGGATTGTTTTGTTCATCTCTGATGGTTAAGGTATCATGATGTTGCGCGCTTGGCTTTGAAAATATTGCTCTTAACGGAGTTTCTAGGCATTTAAATTTATTTTCACATCCCCATCGTCGGCGAAGGAGGTCGAAGATGATCAACCCCAACATTCAGGCCCTTCTCGCAGACGTTCTGGGCTCAAAAACCCCACCAAAAATCACGTTGCAAATATCCTGGGTTTGAAAAGCGTAACAGGGCGTTCGATTGCATATACGGCAGTACAGGTACTGTGACGTTTCCCGCCTGCATTGTGATTGCTAGCTTATTGACGACAAACGAAAGATGCGCTTTGCGTTATCCTGTGTTAATTCGTGGAGAAGCGCCGATGGTGACTTCGACTACCAACAGTTTTACAACAACATCGTCGCTTTCTTTGAAGTAGCCCCAGGCACCCAAGCGAAGAAGCGAGTGGACACACTTCTTGCATGGTGGAACAGGTACCATCAAAAAAAAAATTCCTAAAATCATAGTGCGCTTGCTCATATAATTGCCGTCTAGGAAAGTGTTTGGAAGGGACCGGACTATCATCTTACCACCTGCTGTCGTGGAAAGTTGTTCTGTCTCGCGTCTCTCTGCACAACGTCAGCGCAAAGAGATTGATTCTTCGTAGTATATATCTTTGGGTGTACTCTCATAATTCTACACCAGTTTATGGAATAGATATCATTTTACTTGATTCTGGCATTATGAGGGCCTGGTGTGACTTCGGGCTTCAATTTTATCAATTGCCCAACGTTGGACATCAAACAACAGATTGGAAACGCAACGCCACAAGATGATACGTATATGTTCACTGGCGCTGTTGATAGAAAGCATCAGAATACACCCTTTTTGATAATTAACGGAAGGTAAGAACCTGAAATAAAAGGCGATAAGAACATGTGTGCTATTTCAAAGTACCGGGCATTGTTATGCGACCGTCCAGCACTCCAAACCCCGGGTGAAAGCGTCAGAAATCTGACCGTTTTTTGTTTATTGGTCAACTTAACATTATTTTGAGCATGCCATGGACAAGCGAAAGCCATTCACTTTCTGACCGCATTGATACTGATATGGTCAGAATGTATAATACACGTACTGAGTGTGGTGGAGTTTCGATAGGATATCCAGCTGTTTCTAAGCTAGCATATCTAGCAAAGTCAGTGACCACGGCAAACATAATGTAATTGCGTACCGAAGTCATCCCGATGTCGCGATATTGCGCGTCATTGCCGTGAGGTCTAAGATTGTCGCAGCGTGATGTCTGTTCACTTCTTGAGCACAATGTGCGATCAATGTCCAGAATCGCTAAATAGGATTTAATAGAGGAGCTGTTGGCAGGTTGATTAGAAATGACGATGACACATCAGTCTAACCACTTACTGTAGTATATGCTCGAAATGCCGGGTGAGCGCAACGGCGAGCCTGTGGGGGCAAGAAGCGAATTGCACGCACAAACTGTTGTACTATGCGTAATAAAGCAATAGTGGCGCTAGATCGGGCATTGATACTGATATGGTCAGAATGTATAATACACGTACTGAGTGTGGTGGAGTTTCGATAGGATATCCAGCTGTTTCTAAGCTAGCATATCTAGCAAAGTCAGTGACCACGGCAAACATAATGTAATTGCGTACCGAAGTCATCCCGATGTCGCGATATTGCGCGTCATTGCCGTGAGGTCTAAGATCGTCGCAGCGTGATGTCTGTTCACCTCTTGAGCACAATGTGCGATCAATGTCCAGAATCGCTAAATAAGATTTAATAGAGGAGCTGTTGGCAGGTTGATTGAAAATGACGATGACACATCAGTTCTAACCACTCACTGTAGTATATGCTCGAAATGCTGGGTGCGCACAACGGCGAGCCTGTAGGGGCAAAAGCAAATTGCACGCACAAACCGTCATGCCATGTGTGATAAAGCAACAGTGGCGCCAGATTGGACATCGACACCGGCATGGTCGGACTGTACAATACATGTGCTAACTGTTTTCAAGTTTGGATCAGAAACCCGACTGTTTTTAAGCTGAGAATTTCGTCCCTTGTAGGTGAACAATGGACTTCGTTTTGTTCCCTCCAAACCTTTACAGGGTGCATTCATCGTGGATCGATTTTATCCCGGTGGTTATTACAGAGGGAACATGCTGATGGCCTGGTGATGAAATGCTAGCGGACTGCATAGAATGCACACCGCGTCATGTAAGAAAAAAAATCACCGAGCAGGGGGAGCTTTCCCCAGATATATTGAGCATTGGTCAAATGACTTACATGCAGAATGCAATATATAGCTAGGGGATGAACCAACTTTTCGACTAGGATTGACGGGTCACTTCTTAGTGTTACAGATCTATTCAAGACTTTATCGACAAAACATGCGGCTAATGATGTACGCGCCTCATAAAACAAATCGATAATGGGGGCCGAGTCTCCGAAATTGGGGCGAAAGAACACAGAAGATTGAAGGATGTGATGTATCCGCGGACAAGAATCTCACCGGCTATCTGAATTCTAAGATGGCGAACTTACTAGATTGCCATTGGCATCTGTAAATAGCCGGCGTCATGACAGCGGTATAGGACTTCTAGACTGTATCTGTTTTGAAAGTCTTCGTCAATGACAGGAGATCATGATTTGAAAGCGATTTTTGCTATTATCTCGAGAGTGAACTATGGCCACGTCTCTCGGATGAAGATGCTATGTACCTGTCTAGGCTAGAGTTTATTTTTCAGAGCTATGCTATAGTTATATTTCGATCTGTAATGTTGTATCACAACAAACCAATACGACATGTTGCTGACTACTCACGAATGTTTCAAGATGAAGAGCTCTATCTATAGAGCGGATGAGGATTAACGCTAAGCAATGCTTTCCATGCACATGTACTTGCAGACCTTCCTGACTCCTTGATCTTCGTTGGTTTCAGATCCCATTGAAACCCAACGACGGTTCTCAGCTGTTCCATCTTCAAATTCGTGGCATCGACAACGATTGCAGCCCGATAATCAGACTCCCCTGCGATATAAAGTAGCCTTGGTGTCGATGTTTTCTTCATAATAATCGAGTTCACTGCGCAAAAAGATCAGCATATTATAACTCCAGCTCACAGATTTATTGCGACATATACTATGCGTTTCGCACTCCTCGCCTCCATCGTACTCGCTGTTTCTCCAGCATTCGGCAACATAGTGTACAGCTCTGCCACCGTGGCGGAAACCACCACAGTCATCGATAGTACGTTTGTTTGGACGGGCCCCGCGGCCACCCCGACGGATTAATCTCCGTCGGTCGAGGAAGCCTGAGTGTGTTCATCATCATTAAGGATGGCGAATGTGAGTTATTAATCTGTGAACTTAATGACTATATATATGAATGCTGACTTGGACACAGATTTGAGTTGCAGAAGCCTAAAGAATTTAGTGGAAAGTTGGATGGTCTATATTGATAAGGGTGGTATTGGAGGCGTCATGGTTTTAGTACCGAGATAGCCAGAGGTTGGGATCTATGAACACTTAATTATGACCAGAATGTTTGGGAGCGCAGCAACTAACTATAGTTCCATAAGTAAGTTAACGCACACCATGACACGACCACGTCGTGGGCCGTGAAGACGACTGACCCGCATTGTGCCAAATACTCCTCAATAAGACGGAGAACTAGAAATTGCTGCGCAATCTGCTTCGAATCGTCTAGCGGCATTTCTACCAACCAGTTCAAACCTGTGCATCGAAGTTAGACTTTTTAGATTACAGCGATTGGATTAGCATAAGCTGGAAGAAAACGGGAAAATATCATTAATCACTCACAATCGATGCTTGAAAATGCCAAGGTTAAAACATCTATTTCCGGGACCAGGACGTCTGCATCAACATCAGTCGCTGAAGCATGCTACAACCATTTCGTCGATTGTAATGCAGGAAGATTCAGCGTTGAGCATATATGTTGCGTCATGGTGTGTGATTAGACAACAATTCCGGTAACGCATGATAAGCTTGATGTGTGCGGCATGCCCACGGACAAGGATTTGGCCGGCTTTCTGAATTCTGAGACGATGTACCTATCAGATTGCCATTCGTCCGTAAATAGTCTGCATGATGACAATAGCCTAAGACTTCTCGCACACTTACCATTCACGATTTTATGCTGCTCCGAATGCCCCCCACAGATAATATGATAATATGATTGGGAGACGATTTTTCCATTCCCTTGGGAGTGAACTTTAACCACGTCTTATGGATAAAGGCGCTGCCTACCTGTCCAGGCCATTATTATTTCATGGCCACACTGTACAACTTTGACAGGATGAAGGTTCCTATGTATAGAACAAATGATGGGGATCAATGCTAGACAATGCTTTCCAAGCACGGGTAAACGTACCTGACGTACGTTTAGATCTTCCCGACCCCTTCGTGTGCGTTGGTCAGGTCCCATTATAGCCCGACAACACGTCTCAGTTGTGTTAAATTCGACTTCGTGTCATCGATAGTGATTGTGACCTGATACTCGGAGTCCCGGACTCCCTACACCATAAAAGCAGCCTCGGTACCAGCATTTTCCTCACTATATCAAATCCACCTCTCAGGTAAATCAGCATCTTTCAACGCCAATGCATTTCGCACTCATCCTCACATCTATCGCGTTTGTGGTGTCCCCAGCATTCGGAAACCGGTTGGCGGAAACAGGGTATTCCGGTGTCACAGGGTACACTGGCATCACAGGGTATAGCGGGGTTACAGGGTACACCGGCGTCACAGACTTTGGGGCTGCCCCGACAGGGTTGAATCCAGCGATCAAGAAGGCTTGAGCGCATTTCATGATATGTTCTGGAATCTGAAATTGGTACATCATCTTGAAGGATAGTGAATGTGAGTTACTGATACCCGAGTTTATCGAGTATATATCTCGGTATTGACTGGAACATAGTTTTAGACTGCAGGCGCCGAAAGACTTTAGTGAAAAGTTGAATGGTATTCGTTGATAGAGATGTTACTGAAGACGGCGCGGATTTAGGAACGAAAGAATGCCTCTAAGGATCTGCCAGAGTTTGGGATATATGAACATTTCATTATGAGCAGAAGGTTCAGTGATCAAACTCACTCAAAAAAAAACTATGCGTCAAAGCAGGACTCCCACCACGATCATGATTCAATTAGCTTAAGTTGAGTTAGAAATCGCTCACACTGGTAATCGCAAATTGGCAAGCGGAAATGCGAAGGAGGGTTATGCATGAAAATGGAGAGATGTGGGTGCCCATTCACCGATCGACGCTGGAAAATCTCCAAGATCAAAATATACTGTCCAGATGTTTTCCGGGGCCAGGTCATCCACATCACTATCAATCCCTGGATCAGCGTACTACAACCGATGTGGCCGTCCAGTTCAGATACGGGTCGTCGATTGTAATGAAGGAAGATAATTGATATCCGTGTATATGCTGCGTCAGTGAAATGTGTGACAAAAATGCTTAGAAACACCAGAAACACGGATGGATTAGCTTACCAGCTGCTCGGAGTGTTGATTCTTGGAAATATATTCCATCATGATGAAGCATGCACCAGGATGGGCCGTACGCGTGCCCGAATAATCAGCTTGAAGGGAACCCGGAAGCAGCGGGAAGGTAGCAGGTGAGAATCATGTTGGACCAGCACCATCGATGCACTGTAGGACAGCGCAGATACATCCCACTTCACCTTATACTCCTTCGTAGGCCACAATGTAATATAGGGCAAAGTGGGATGGACTTGCAACGAGAGAAAACGGCAGAAAGTGACGGAGCAAATGTAAAAGGAAACCAGTTCGAAGTTGGCAAACCGCTGTGAGTTTGAGCTCACTTATTAATACTACACGACAGTCGATCTTTTTAAATAACTTCGTGAGCTGGAAACAAGCTCTGAGCCGGCAAATGCGGATGAAGTGACAAGAGGCGCTGGCAAGAAATAGAATTTTGTCTGTGCTATAATTGGTCTTTTCCCAAAACCCACATCATCGTCAACCAACATATAATAGCTGAAATCTCAGACTTTAGCATCTCCGAGTCTACTCGCCATCATATCAGGAGTATCATATCCTTTTGTATGATTCTACAGGCGCATCTGATCACTTGTCAACTAATTGTTCACTGATCTAGAGTCCCAGATATCCGTAGAGGTGATCTACTTCGCTCGAACACTATTCCACTACCGGAAATAATACACTATGAACGACTCCTTTGCTGATTTGTGGAATGCGTCTGCGCCAACTAAACCTGCGCCAGCTCCCAAAACTCTTGGGTCGTTGAACCATCCTGGAACTCAAGCCAGCTTCACACGTCCGCCCCAGTACGATGCGTTCTCCAGGCTATCTGCTTCTCAGCCTGCTTCGAGGACGAACTCACCACTAATATCTAATACATCTGTGAAAACGAATCAATTGCGGAACGTGCCCACGAGTCGAAATCCTGGCAGTGTTGCTCCCCCGTCATTGGCTTCGCCCAGATCTAATACCAATGCAAATGCAAACTCGAACAACAACGGCGACGCCTTCAGCGGCCTCTTTGCCTCCTCCAATTCCAATTCATCCTCTCACTTAAACTCAAGTAACGGACGACCACTTACTATCGCTGAGCGCGCTGCTATGGTTGAAAGTTCTCGCTTCCAGCGGCAGCCTTCACAGCAAAAAGGACTGCAGGAACCAGGACAATCAGCATGGGATGGTATCGATTTACTTGCTCAGTCGTCTCCTGCCTCGAGATCAACACCGGTGGCCCCGCAGGATGATTTTGAATTCGCGTTCTCTTCTCCTTCCCCTTTGGCAAATTCAACAGCAGGCACTGGGCCGGGAACCCAAGCAACGCCTTTGCACGATGATGATTGGGGTCTTTCAGACTTCGGTTCCCAACCGAGTACGAGTACAAAGACTTCTTCACTATCAGCACCACGCGCCCAAGTGCCGCAAAGTTCACAAACCTCGCAAACGCTTTGGGATTTGGATGAATTCATGTCCCCGTCGACCGGAGCGGCAGGGAAAACCGATTCGAATAGTGATTTTGAGCTCGATTTCGGGCGGGAGGATAGACTTCTGAATCACTCAGGTCGTCCGGGGGATGAAAGCGACGATGACGTTTTAGGCGACCTCGCAAAGCCTATTGGCGTCGGTGCTGATACCTCGTCCCGCGTGAGCCATGTTACTATATTATTCTTCACATCTCTACCCGACAACGCCAATTCTACATATAATAAGTCAATTGACTCATGGGCTGACTCGCCAACTGTAGATCCCTTCGCCCTCATCCTCGCTATCGCAACCAAACCACAACTCCACTTCCACCCCACCTGTACCCCCATCAGGTCAACGCCATCCATCGCCACCCCCGCATATCATCGGCCAGATAGTCGAAATGGGATTCTCTCCGCAACAGGCACGTGCCGCGTTGGCCGTCACGGGCGATGGGAAGGATGTACAGGCAGCATTGGAGATGCTACTTGCCGGGAGCGAGAATGACCGGGAAGTGACGGAGGCACGTCCCCAAGATAGTGATCGTAGACGTGGGGGTGATAATGATCGAAGACGCGGCGGTGGTGGCAGTAATCGGGAGGAGAGCCGTCGTCCCGATCCCGCTGATTCGTCCTCTCCAGTCTCAGGCACAGACATGACGACAGTCCAAATCGAGGCTGAGAAGATCATCGCGCAGGCGAGTGAACTCGGAATAAGTGTGTTCAATCGTGCTGGTGCGTTCTGGCGTGAGAGCAAAGAAAAGGCGCAGAGGCTATATGAGGAACGCGCTGCTGCTGCTCCGGCCGCTGGTGGCGGCGGTACTAGTAAGAACAGGGACTCAGAAAGGGGAACAGGAAGTAGAGGTGCACCCGCGCGACGACAGGATGGAAGACCGAGGTGGATGAGGGATGAAGAGGGCGGGAACGAGGTTGTTGAAAGGGAGAACGAAAGGGAAGGTGGAGCTTTGTCAAGGAAGACAAGGCATGGTAAGGAAGCAGGCGGAGGCTTCTCGGATGATGTCCTCCCTCCTAAAGCTCCCAAATCTGCTCCATCGTCGTCAGCCCCACCTGAAGCCGACTTGTTGTCACCGACAACCACAGACACCTCTACACCTGCCATTTACATCTCCCCCTTCCGCCGGGGACGGCCCAAGCAGGAACAGCCCCAATACGAGTCTTCGTCAATGCCCATACCCCCATCACAACCCGCTTCTCCATCACTGTTCAAACCAGCCGCATCAACACCAACCCCACGCTTCCCCACCCCTCCTCCCATCTCACCACCCATCCTCGCTGCCTCCAACGCCCACAAAGCTCGCGGTACAGCAGCCTACAAACTCGGGCAACACGGAGCCGCCGAGACCGCGTACAGCGCTTCCCTCGCGGCGCTTCCCGATGTACACGTCCTCCGCATCCCAGTGTTCAACAACCGCGCGCTTGCGCGGCTGAAGATGGGAGAATATGCGGGCGCAGTAGAGGATTGTTCCGCCGTGTTGACAATTGTGGGTAGTTTCCGCGATACAATACGAGTAGATTCGGCGGATGGGACAAAAGAGGAGGTGGATCTTGGTCAGGGGATGACCAAAGCCCTGAGGCGGCGTGCGGAAGCGCACGAAGGGCGGGAAAAATGGGCGCTTGCTCGCGCAGACTGGGAGATGCTGGCTGGGCTTGAGTGGGCGCCGCCGAATGTACGCAGCGAGGCTGTCAGAGGTGCAGGGCGATGCCGAAGGATGGTAAGCTCGGATTCAGGCGAAAACGACGCGTCTATTGGTAGCGCGGTCTCAAAACCGCAGCCTAAGCCGAAGCCCAGGCCGCGACCTGCACCAAGGGCTGCCACTACCTCCGGCGGCGGTGCACCCCCTGCTGCCGTTTCGCGCCTCCGCGAGGCCATCACTACCGCTGACGCCGAGGCCGATCTTCGTCTGACCTTAAAAGACAGCGTCGACGCACGCATTAACGCCTGGAAAGGGGGTAAGGAGACAAACATCCGCGCGCTTCTGGCAAGTCTGGATACGGTATTGTGGCCCGAGCTAGGGTGGGTGAAAGTCGGGATGGCGGAGCTTTTGGGGTCAGGGCAGGTTAAGGTACGGTATATGAAGGCGATTGGGAGGTTGCATCCCGATAAAGTGAGTGTTTGATTTTACCTTGATGGCTAGGTGTTGCTCCGAGAATTTGCAATTTGGGCTGACGCTTCGGTTGTTTTATTTTATCTATAGCTTAACGCGCAGAACACGACAGTGGAGCAACGGATGATCGCGAATGCGGTATTTGGGACTTTGAATGAAGCGTGGAACGCCTTCCAGCAGTAATCAATTACAGGCCCATCGACATATCGCGGTCACATCTCGGCTCCTTGGTGTACAACTATGCTGCCTGCTTTCAAATTCGCTGCCATAAGCCCATTCTGGATTTGATATCTCAATGTTAGGACCGTTTTGTACGGACCAACCACTCATCCATGAGATCTCTTTGACCTCAGACAATGTTCACGTGGATATAGATGAAAAGATTTTGTTTTCGTACTCACTTATACCGACGATTTTGGATATAAGAACAAAAGCTAGACAGGTACATATGGTTTGCTTGAGCGGTGGTTTGTACTAAAACCCGTTGGCATATACTATAACTCAAAATAAGGCAAGTTTTCAGCGCTCAGTGAGCCCCTGTGTTATAGCCAAATCCACCTTAGTCGAAGGGCATATTTGGTCAAAGAGTAACCGCAGTGGTCACACAGCTGGCAGTGGGAGTGAGCCTCAATGCATGACACCTTTCCGAACAATAAAAGGCGATTATGGGATTAATGCAACAACACCACTGGGATTCATGAATACGGAATTAATAGTATGTATGCCAGTAGCATTCCACGTCACAAAGCTCTCATCCTTCCTTCACCGCTTCTACTTCGCTCCCTTATAAAACACTGTTCATCAATCCTGCGATACTTTACAACCCAGTTAGTGCTGATGTCATTAATGGATTCAGAGAAGACGAGCTCACGTTCGCTTCGCCATACTCTTAAGAACGCTTTATTTAGGGCACGGATAACCCGGAATGCACTTAGGTCCCGGACCAAATTCCACAGTTGTAGTCACGGCAGCGCCGAATGCGGTGGAGGCGGCAACTGCGAGTGAGGTGAGGATGAGTGCAAAGCGCATGGTGTGTGGTTTTTGGTTTGGAGTAGAAAACTGCAGGTTTTATCTGAGCGGTGGCTTCGACAGGAGTGAGGAATATCCGTGAATCTAAGGGGGTTTTATAGTGCAGCGGTTGGCTTACTTGTATTTAGAAATTTGATTTTCAGTCGGTGGGGGCTTCAGACTGTACGCCGAGGCGGCCCTGGGCCTCTGGACGGCGCAGTAATCCTTGATCCTACCTGTCATTCCGGGTTTTCGCGGCGCCCATAGACAAGAATGAATCAGTCGCACAGACAAGGCGTCATGACAGAGCCGTTGACGCGACTCTGACACTCCGGCGTCCTAATTGCTTGACTCTGCCGGCCAAAGTGTCACCATGATCACGGGTAGCGAAACACTTTTGCCTCCTAACATTAGTCGCAGGTTGACGAGGAAACGACCTACAGTCCCATCGCGTAGTACCAGAAATTGCATATTACCGAATGTCACGGAACCGGAACCGCCCACACGTACCTGTGTGTATTGACAAGAAGCAATGATCTCATCAGCGCTTCTAAAGATAGCACTTCGCGGACGCAGCCATCATTCAC
>MU267809.1:0-39753 GCA_021014935.1 Hygrophoropsis aurantiaca
CCACTATTCTCATCTTCACTGCCGTGGTTCTCGTCATCTCTCGCGCTGTTTTCTGTGTTTTCATCGTCAGGTGGACTTGGGTCCTCGGGAGGGGAATCAAGAGCGGCGTCGGCGTCGGCATTGGCATTAGCATCAGTGTCACCTTCAGAAGTCCCGTCGGCACCAACACAACCCTCTTCGGCACCGGCATCGGCACCAACGCACTCCCCACTCGCACACGTATCCGCGTCCACATCAGCGCCTCCCGCACCACCGGTCTTTCCCGCGTGGCTCTCGATGCCGGCACGGCCTGGATCGGCGTCGCCAGAAGCGTTGATGGCGATGACGGTCAAGGCTAAGGCTAAGGCGGGTGATAAGGCGAGAGATAAGGCCAAGGCCAAGACTAGGAAAGGAAAGGAAAGAATGAATGAGGGGGAGGACAGCGAGGAGGCGACGATCAAGGTCAAAGCGAAGTCCGCGAATGGAGTACACCCAGACACACTGGCACCGCCGGGGAACACCAAAGAAGGAACGGTGCGCCCCGCGTCTCTCTCGGTCCATATTCCTGTTCCCCTATCTATTCCTACCTCGCCTGTCCCTATCCCTGCTCCTCCCTCCCCTGTTCCGATACGCATTCGCCTTACGCGGCCGCGCACGAGACCGCGGAGCTATTACGAGATCGTAGAGGATTTCAGAGAGCGGGAAAGGGATAGTATTGGCGGCTCGAGTGTTGGCAGCGAACTAGAGGAGCACCCTAGCGATGGGCACGCGCGGGACCGGAGCGCCGCGTCGAGTCTTGGTTCCGGTGCATTCTCGGTGTCGTCGTCTATACCCGAGAGCGACGAGTACGAGTACGACGACTCGGAGGGGCGCCAATTCCAAAGCCTGGAGCTAGACGATACGCAGGAGTTGGACAGGGGTGCGGTCCCATATACGCGCCTCTCTCCGCATAGTCCGCACACGCGCGTCTCTCCGCACACGCATCTGTCTCCGCACACCCCACCACATGCCCACCTTCGCGAACGCCTCACAGAAAACACAGCTCGCCGCGTCAGGCGCTTTTCGCTGCCAGCCATTGCGCTCCAGACGACGCCTGTGTTTGCGCGTCCTGAGCTGCGGGGGGCTGTAGGGGGAGGGAAGCGGTTCTCACTGGTACTCGGAGACGGGGTTGGGGATGACAGGATCAGTGTTGGGGAACACGAGCAGGCAGCCGGAGCAGAGCGCGGACGGACAGATGGGGCGCAGCCTGAACGTGCAAATGGGGCGCAGCCCGGGTATGTAGATGAGGAAACCGGGTTGGAGAATGGCACGGCAGGCGTTTCCGTAGGGGTGGAACTGGAGGCAAATTCTGGGACAAATAGTGGAGGAAAAGATCGGAATGGGAACGGGGATCAGGATAGTGCGTATGACGGTAGTGGGCCTGGCGATGGAATAATGGAAGGTGGGAGTGGGAGCGATGGAGGCGGGGCGGTTGGCGGGACCGCTGATGATGGCGGAACAACGGACAACGATATCCAAAGCAAAAAGGATGGCGACACCCAGAGCAAGAACTTGAAGGATAACGGCAGAGATAGAGCTAGACCTGGAGACAGCGAGTTTCCGGGAACGAAGAATAGAGACAAGGAGCCTCACCGAAAGAGGGATAGAGACGGCGAGCCCCGCAGCAAGAAAGATAGGCTCGGAGGCGCAGCAACATCAGCGTTATTGCAGCTCTTGCGGGGGAAGCGGAGGGAGCACTGATTGGCTCTCGTTGGTTTGCACAACATTGACTCGGATATACTGGACATAAAATATCCAATGCTCGGTACCCATCACTCAACCTCCCTCAACCTTTACACCCCAGCGCAGCTCAACAGGCCCTTCCTTCCAAATTTTAATGTTAGCAGGCATGATTTGATACCTCTCACCACACCCACACCATGGACCATTGCAATTCGTACCCCCAGCTCAAGCTCTCTCACTCACATGTTGTATTCCCATTCCATTTCAGGCTTTCCCGACTGTATCTCATTAATGTTTTGTATCGTACATGGTTTTACATAGAGTTGGTGGGGCTATTTCTGACAATCAAGCAAGGAAGTGCTATATATTCGAGTACATGGTGGGTGACACCATCTGGCGCTGGATCACCCCAGTGGCCTTGATCACTGTCTCTACCGCTCACCGACCGCTATGCCGCTGCGCCCTTCTCTTGGCGCGAATCAGCTCGACGAGTGAAACCTTCCGCGATGGAGCTCAACAAACGGGGTGGTCAATGGTGGAGCTTAACGAGCGGGATGCTTTGCGGCGCAGCTCTCTGCCTATGATACGGAACGGGGATCATGACACACGACGAGACGGGGAGCACGACGCATGGGGCGGAGCGTGGACGGCGAGATTTTGGAGTAGATGTTGAGAGGGAGTAAATGTGTGGCGCGTCGTCGTGATTGCCGGTGTGGTTAGAGCTATGATTATGATTAATGTGATAAGGGCTTTGATTATGTTGACGACCCGTGCGGGTCGAGATGGAGGATTCGGAGGGCATCAGGGGAGAGAAGAGAGAGAAGAATTGAAAAGGCGAGGGAGACATGATTCGCGGTGCAGATTTTAAGATGCGCACTTCAGAATGATAGTTTATAGCGTATGAAATGAGATGTCCGAAGTACGATTTCTCCTAGTTGTGATTCGCGGAGAAGATACTTCAAGCTAGAGCTGGATATGTGATGCTGCACCGGGTGTTTATGATATGCACCGGAAAGATGATGGACGATAGATGATACACGGTGCGATAAAATATGATTATGATATCGGTGGTCACAACTTGACCTCGGGAGACTATGTTGAGGTGAAAGGCTAAGCAAACCGATGTGATTTCGTGTCGAAGAAATACAATAGCCGTTTTATGCATGGTGCTCCATATTGCGGTTCGAGGAGCTACACCGTCATTCGAGGAGCTTCCATGGTCATGTGGGGAGTTTTCATCGGCATTCAAGGAGTTTCTATCACCAATCGAGGAGCCTCCACCGCCGTTCGAGGAGTTTCAATCATCATGCGGAGCCTCGACGCACCACATTCCGCACCAACAGGCGCTTCCTGTATGTAAACCCCACCTTCTTCGCGAAGCTGATACACGGACGTTCCCCGTCAAGAATGAGCAAATTTCGTCATTGCATATCTGTATGCCAGGGAGACTGATTCCGGATCACGAAGCTGACACAGTGGTCCATAATAGAGGGCTTGTAGTCTCTCGTAGGCAGACCTTTAGACAATCGTTCCTTCTTTATGAGGGCTTGGAGCCAGTGAGCGCCAGTACAAGCGTCTAAGAAGCTGTGACGCCCCACAAACTTAAAGAAGTCCCCATTGCAGAGTTAGGTTTACGGCCACGCACCCCGTCTCCCACTCCAAATAGTAAAAAAAAACAGGATCGGCAATGGATGCATATGGCCATTGTTTTTCGCCATGTTGTCAACCAGCTGCAATTACAGTAACCTATCGGCGAGAAATGGCCTGCCTGAGTTTGGCGAACAGTGACACCACTGGAAATAGCTTCTATATTCCAAGCGAGTCGGAAGTGCACATAATAGAGACTCCAGCAGTGGTGCGGATAATAGGCGTTTGACTTCGATATGGTGCAGTCTTTTGGGGTAAGCTTTGTAAGATCTCCTAGTTCAAGTGATAAAGCTATCGATAAAGGTCCAAGGGAACGATCAATCGTAGAGAACCGGTTGTCTGAGCTTGTTTATCGTTACTACCATCCATTAGACGCCTATGTCTTGGGGCATACAATCTTTATCCGTAGAACTCGCGAGCACAGGGAAGGTTAAGGTCATTTGAGCCCATCATTGAGGATCAATACTAATTCCATCCATCGAGTGATTGAAGTGAATGGTGGTTAAACGCAATAATTGCGGACTCACCGCCTCTATATCTGATCGGTGACGTCCTCAGACATGGGAAGAGGCTGGTTATGATGTTTGATGCACGATGAATCCGGTTCAGATAGAAAAAAGAACACCGACGCCTCAACTTGACGTACTCAGACTGGTCGCGAGTTAAGAATAATAACTTGCCGCGGTATTTCAAATTTCTCGTGCCTTGTTTCAAAATGTAGCTGCCACTTCAAACGGACGCATGCATTGAAGTTGATCAGACCATTCTGAATCCTGCGGTGCGACGATGCAGCACGAATGGTTCTATCAATACGTATAGGGTACTATGTAAGGAAGTACGTCGGATCAGCGTTGCAGCGTTTGAGGCCATTCCCTTATCAACTCGCACTTGTCCCTAACAAATTCTTGGAGTTGTCACTGCACCCACGGCCTCCCGCAGATCAGCGGTGTGTTCCACACGCAAATGTCCCACTCGGTTTGGAACTTACCTCTTCGTCTCAGGGGTTCTGTGCGGTTTCCCCGTTGAACTTCTTTGTTTTTGACCGCGCCATTACAAGACTTGGGGCGGCAGGCATAATGTCGATTGTCGAGCGTGTATGTATTCCGAGTCACGATCGATGCTGAGTCGAACACGCCGCAATCCATACTCCTAGGGAACAGGGCCGTGGCGGATGGCGGAGAAAATGTCTCAGGTGTGTTACTATGGGGAGAAAAAAAATTATATGGGGGAAAGCCGACGGCGGGACTAGGCAGAGAGAAAGGAGGCTCGAGTCAGTGCTTGGGCACAAATTAGGGGGGGAACTACAAAGACTGCGTGTCTCCCGATCACACACCCAGGCAGCAACTTTCAGCACCAGCACCATGTCTGACACTTCCAGGGATCGCTCGAAAGCAATGGAATCGCCTCTCCCTCAACCGGAATCATTGGTGCGGACACGGTGAGTTTCGTGTTCTTGTGTACATGCACAGTCTATAACCTTCGTCCAACTGAACTGCTCTTGCATTGAATAGCACTGAACGCGACCTAGCTCCCGAATCAGAACCTGCATCCAAGCAACAGAAGCTTCCGCCGGGGCAGTCATTTGTGGATGTCCTAGCTGACATGAGTGAGTTTTTTCGTCACGAATGACTTTGAATGTGGAAGGATTTGATGTCGCTCGTTGTATGCAAGATGAGGAAGGCGGACCTGAGAGTTGGCCGCGACCAGTCTTTAATGAGGATCAGTTCAAGGAGAGAAAAAACAGCATTAGTAAGTAAATCTACGAATTTCGATTCGACGAGCCTAAGATAGTTCACTCCTGCTTTGCGTGGGCTTGTGAATTGTGAACGTTGGTCTAGGTTTCCAGCAAATTGAGATCGAAGAAGTCGATGGTGGTAGTATAGGAGCGTTGCGCATGTACGGTGTGACTGAGGTGAGTTTCCCATACATAGCCGCCCGGGGTTGTCGCCCTGCTAGAAAGAAGCTGACGTCCTTGACCATCAGGAAGGACATAGTGTCCTCGCACACGTATCCGGTTTCCTACCCTACCTCTACATTGCCGTCCCACGCGACTTTCACAAAGTTGATATTGGTGTTTTTGCTGGGTATCTCAATGTAAGGACATACAGCCGGTGTTGCACGAGTTGTTCTTTCAGTTACTTTGATTACTCATCGCATCGTCTCATATGCCCACAGCGCCAAGTGAAGGAGCAATACGTGTCTGAGGTCGAGCAAGTATTTAAGCGTACACTTTGGGGCTACCAAGACGAGAACTGGAAGCCGTTCCTGAAAATCACCATCGTCGGTCCGAAATACCTTGCACTGATTCGAGATAGGTACCTCACCTATCGTCACCCAGCTGTGTACTAACGATCCCGGTTTATTTACATATATTCGAGAGCGGACAGTGCACGTTTAGGGACTTATTCCCCAAGCCGGTTGCAACTTTCGAGAGCAATGTTCCTTATCCCTTGCGGTTTATGGCAGACACGAAGGTGATTATATGTGCCCTTTTCGTTTGTCTTCGTCCTTGTTACGCTCATGTTGCTCTTATACCTTTACAGATGGCTGGCATGAGCTGGGTTGAGATCCCTGCTCAACAATACACCATTCGAAGAGAGGCCGATCGTAATAAAATATCAACCTGTCAAATCGAGCTGGATGTAAGGTGAGCGAGATAGAATCACTGTCTTTCCACAGCCGGATCCCCAAAATAAACTGAAACCAGTTAAACTCACAAAAACGCTGATGGTAGGTATGACTCTTTGATCTCACACCCTGTCACAATCGAGGGGAGGTGGTCCAAGATTGCACCGCTGCGGATATTGAGCTTCGACATCGAATGTATGGTCCCGCCTGCTTGTCTTCACGATTTCTCCAAACCTCATCGTGAGGCAGTCATTCAAATAGCCAGCGTAGTTACTCTTCACGGTAGGTATCCCACCCACCCATCGATTCACCTCTTTGCTTACTATCATTCATCCACGAACGCATACAGGAGAGCAAGAGCCCCTCATCCGCAACGTCTTCGCACTGAATGACTGCCTTCCCATCGGAGGTGCACAAATCCTCTCTTTCGTGGAGGAATACGATATGCTGCAGGCATGGCGCGACTTCCTTGAAGAGGTTGATCCGGATATTATCATGGGCTTTAATATTGTCCGTTTCGATATGCCATATCTTCTTGATCGGGCGCGACATCTCGGGATCCCGAGGTTTCCATTCTTTGGGCGACTGCGAGGTAAGTGGTGGGTTGTGTGCGTGTATCCGCAGGCCGTCATCAATCCACTCACTTAGCTGCTTAACCGCGTGATATTAATACAAATACAAACTGTTCCAGATCAACCAACCCCAATCAAAAACGTCGTTTTCACATCCCGCCGTAAGCCATTCAGCCCCACCGCTAGCTTCCAACCCGAGGAACCCTTCCGCGCCGCCGTGCCTCAAGGGCGCCTGCAATTCGACGTCATGCAGTTCGTGGAGCGGGAGTATCAGATGGGATACTCATTAAATAACGTCAGCAAGACGTTTCTTGGCGAACAAAAGGAAGATGTGCATTTTACGCAGATCACGGAGCTGCAGAATGGCACGGCGGAGACACGACACCAGCTGGCGGTCTATTGTCTCAAGGTGCGTCCGGGTCGTTTTTTGTGGTGACATGTGGTCGATCGCACTTGTGGCTGATAGCATTTGCGACCCATGTAGGACGCTTATTTACCGCAGAAAATCTCGCAGAATTTGAAAGCTGTGGACAATTACATCGCTATGTCTCGCGTTGCCGGCGTCCCATTCAGCTATCTCTTTTCTCGCGGGCAGTCCGTCAGGAGCTTTTCTCAAATCCTCCGGAAAGCGGGCGAGAAAGGGTACATACTCCCAGCGTTCGGACGTGAAGGTACGCTTTCACGTTGATCATGCACTTGGAAGCGTAACGAGCCTGATAATCCCGATAGACTCGGATACACCCTACGAGGACTGCTATGACCAGCTGGAGGCACATATCAAAGACCATACTGCAATGCTTTCGAAGCATAACTTGTGCTATGTGACGCTCCTCGACCAAGCGACGATAGCGCGCTTGGATATGGTCAAGGATGTTGATTATATCCAGACCCGGAACGGGCCAGACTGCGGTGAGTTTGATCGGTAATATAGTACTATTGGTATCTGAACCAATCTACATATATTGACGTCCGACATCCTGTTACTTTACTTAGACTTCTTCGTCAAGTCGAAGAGGCGGAGGGGCATCATTCCTATACTTTTGGAAGATCTGATCTCGGCGCGCGTACAGGTTGATGCTGATCTGCAGACGGAGACCGCTGATTCAGCGAGGGGTGTGATGCTCAAAGCGCACCAACGGGCGTTGGGGGTACGTGTTGCCTTTATATCATGTGTTTTACCAACTCGCTGATTTCTTTTGTCAAAATGTTTGTTTGCGATGCGTTGTCACAGATTATCGTGCAATCTTTCTACATGTACACGCAGTCGAAGATTGGGAAGCTGTCATGTCCTGCTATTTCGCGCAGTGCGAAGGCGTTTTATCGTCAGGATTCGGAGGTGGATGATAGAGTTTCGGCCATGAACGTGGTCTCTTTTCTCTGAGTGTCACGTCTTGCTGCGATACACAATTCGGAGCCGTCAAAGTAGCAAAATATCAGGACATCTACGCTTCGGAGATTTAGAAATACTTATGACGGTAAACTATGAGAAACAGATAATCAATTCTTCAATGGCCCTGACCCTGGAGTGCTGCAAGGGTGCTTTGGCGTCTATCTTGCAACGAGCGCTTGTGCTGTGCAGCAACTTCAGCTCCCACCCCTCTGATATTAGCAAAGCAGTTCAAACAACGTTAACTTAAATGGATGGGGCCAATGAAATTCAATAACCCAACTAATTCAAGTGATAATGACAGAGCTGCAATGCGATGGATGCACAATTAGGACACGAAGCCAAGAGACTAATCTATTTGAATGCAGAGTACGAGAAGGTACTTGATGACCCGCCCTCGATGAGAACAGCCCCAGTGAAAGATCACCAAGGACGATGCCCTTCTCGCTGGCTTTCGCACGAGGATAACATTTGACATAAACGCAAAGCGCTGCAGCATCAGGCATACTTCGGGATCTAGGTCACCTTCTGATAAGAAGTTATCGAAGAAATATTCCAGTGTCCTTCGAAGGATAAATGGGTTAGAGACAAGCTCTTGAAATTGAGTTGATGATAGTGCATCCCGGCAATCCAACGGTTTCTTTACAACTGCCATACCGGGTTTGTTGATATCCATGAAAAGTACATGTAGGTCGAATTCAACCGAAAGCCAGGAGGGATGACCGCAGGCGGATATTCGGTGACTCTGGACATCAATGCAAAACTATGAACAACGCGGAGTCATGCTAACAAAACATATCCATCAATTTGATATTTACACCGCTTGATGGAATGCACTAACCTCACCATTCTATTCACCAGAGCGAGGGATGAGTGTATCGTAGATGGTCAGCTCATTCGCCAAGCTTATACGACGCAAACATCCTAGTACCCAAATAATTGCGGAGTGGTGATGGAGGTGATCGCGCCGTTGTCTCGAGCACAAGTGGGATTAGGACTCTCCCAATCGCCGTAGTCCACTATAAGCTAATAGGAAAGTGTCGCGGATGCTTAGGATGCAGGGTGTCCTGAGCTCTGAGGATATAGCGAACGATGCGGGTCTCCACAATACGATCATGACGCTATCGACTGGAATGGCGATGTAGGCGTGGGGTGATGACGCGGCAAAAAGCGACCAGGATAGTGTCTATGTCTTGCGCTTGCTTGCCACTATCCCTCCATAACCCCTCATTCAACCAGAAGCTTGCCTGTTCAAATCACTATACGATATGAAGCCAACATTGAATAAGATAGGAGATTCATTTGTTGCCGTCGGTGCTGCGAATCGCAGGACGGTGAACTGCCATCTCATGCTGCAGCGTCCTGCACACTGCGGAGTAGACTGCTGCTCATAGTCAAAGCGGCCCTGTAGAACTCGACGCCTGAGCTGATGCGGCGTATGTTACGGTCCCGAGTCCCAAGTCCCGAAAAGCCTCTATCTCGAATAAAGATATTGTGCTCGGACGCGCTGTGTACGGCGTACACATAGTTCACAAGCGCTGGGAGCCTCATTTGGACGGATTAACGACGGCGCAAGCGATACAACCCCCGTGCGGGTCCGAAGGCAAGTTGCCAGCAGAGGGTACTAAATCGAATCGATTCGTCAGCGTTACCGGGCTGTCGTGCATTGGGCAATAGTGGTGCCACCGCTGGAAATCGGTGTTCGTGCACGTTCAGCATGTATCACTTTACCCGTACCCGAGATTTTCCGTCTGGTGAATGTATGCGGTTAGTTATGTGTGTACGCGGCTAGATCGGCAACGATGTATAGGAATTGACCCTCTGCGAACTGTTTTCGACGATGTGTTGTCCGTGGCATGTAGTAGCATCAGCGAATAATTGCTGGAGTTTCGACTGACGGTTCCTTCCGCCACCTTGCTGGGATAAACGCGCTTTCAGAAAAGTGAGATGCGAGGTTTTGCACGACGGAGTGGTTTGCTATTGGAATGGAATCTGGTATCTGCGAATATCCACGCGATTCGGAAGCCCGCCTGGACTCTTCATAATGACGCTAACCGCTTAGAAGGCGGTTCCAGATGCCAATAAATGATGCTTTCTTTTTGGTTTTCGCGCCGGATTCAAGTTGTTGATCTCGGTGCGAAGGACAAGGACATCGAAGCCGAAATGAGCGGGGATGAATTCGACGGCAGGTGGAATTTGGTGATGTTGGACACTACCGCAAAGGACTGCTGGGAACACGTAGTCATGCTACCAAAACATATCCATCAGTTTGATAACCACGCCGCTCAGTAGCATGCACTCACCTCGATGTCATGTTCCCCAGAGCGAGAGTTGAGTGTAAAATCGATGTCCAATGCGACTTCCTTCGCAACAACCACGATACAATGGAGATGGGGATTCAAATGTGGGATGGCGATACAGCAAAAAATGTGCAAAGCCGGTGCCCAAAATCAGGATAATGTCCAAGCCGTGTGCCTCCTTGCCACCCATCCCTTCATGATCTCCATTCGATCCAAATGTTGCATGACTTGTGAGACGGTCCGATAGTAGATTGAACCATTTGTATTTATGATTACACACTAAAAAGGACGGGAAGATGCCGCTGACAACTATGAAATCCGGCAAGCTTTCTGACTTTCATGCTAAATGTGTTGGTCTAAGTGGAAAGCAGAAAGCACATCGAGTAGGAATGAAAACAGGCCGATATTTTGTGGCTTTGGCACTAAACCAAATAACTATACCAAAACAAATCCATGAAACTGATACTCGTGCCGCGTCTTTGGATGAACTCACCTCGAGGTTGGTTCAGAGTGTGAGTCGAGTGTATATCGGGTACCCGCCAAGCATGAACGGTGCAAACACTCGGTATCTAGATGATTGCGTAGGTCGTGAGATCGCGTCGGTGTTCCGAGCAAAAGCACGAAGAGATCTTTCCCGTCGAGGAATGTGGATGGTGGGACGACGATCAAACCGATCAAATGCGCGTGACGAGACCTGGTCGCAGGACGAGTTCCGGAAAGGAAACAGTAGGGGTGCAGCCCGAGATAGGAAGGCAATGAAATGCATATATGAACGTCGTTGTACCACGGATGAGATTGATCGATTGTCAACCGATTTACTGCCTAGAGTGAGAAGAAAAAATCAAACGGAAGAAAAGAGATGCACCTTTGGATACCAGAATGATTTTTTAACCATTGAATATTGATTGCCAGTGGGATGGAAGACCAGAGTTGAGAGCTTCATCCGATCCATAGATCCAGCTAAGTGATTGAAATGAATGGTGGGTAAATGCCAATGATTATCTGTCGCCTGTCCTTTGTATAAGGATATGTATTAGTTAACGATTGACGATTGGCGAACACCAAGTTTGTTGCGACTGGGCGGGTTCGTTCAATCAAATTGAAGTTCAAAGAAGGGAATGGCATATGCCGAAGCTCTGAGTGACGTGACGGCATGTGACAATCACGTGTCTTTGTGGTCACGCTCGTCCCCTTGATCATTCATTGTCTTTCAGCACACAGTTGTCCAAGAACACAATACAAACCCGAACAGCAAGAACAACAAGAAATTCTACAGTAAATCGCGTTGATAGCGACTCAGGAGATACATACCCCGTAGATTCAATCACAAGTAAGCCCAAGCCTACTTATTGTAACAACCGTTAGTCCCTGACTCGGACTCTGTTACCATTCGCCCACAACCCACAACCCGAACTCTTGCAAACTCACCGGCACGTCCTCAGATCACGCAACCACCACAAACTAATAGCACACACACTCGAGATCCAGAGTCTAGAATGAACACCGCAGAACGCGCAGCTCACCGACGCCCCAATCCGCATACACTCACCCGTGTACAGCGAGGTGACGGTGCGCATATACACAGAGGTGAAGGCACTAGTGCCAGTGTCAGTGCCGGTGCCAGTGCCAGTGTCAGTGCCGGTGCCAGTGCCAGTGTCAGTGCCGGTGCCAGTGCCAGTGCCAGTCATAGCATTGTATCGGGCCCTTCGCATTCCTCTGCTGCCTCTGGACGAACCCAAACCCAAACGCACACCGTCGCCAAGAAACGCCGCTCAGGGCCCTCGTCTATCCCCGCCCCCTCCTCCGCCCACGTCGCCTCATCTATCCCCACGCAATCCATCCCAATATTGCCATCTACCCCATCGACGTTCCTACTCCCAAGCACACTCGAGGCACATGACGCACGTGGAAAGCCAAAGAGCAGGTCTCGCCACCAACATCCACACCCACACCCGCATCAACATCCACATCAGAATGCCCACACACTGGCACTGGTACACCAAAGCCAAAACGCTCCCCGACCACCTCCACCGCCCACAGAAATCAACGACAGCCACGCCCACCGCGTGAAGAAGCGCGAGCGGAGCAAGTCGCGTGAGTCTGCGCGGAGCGGCGGTGGAAAGGACGTGCGTGGCGGGAAGGAGGTCAGCGGGAGAGACTCGCACAGCAGCGGTGCAAAGGACACGGTTCATGACGCAGCGGAATACACAGGCCCGCTTGCAGCCGCGGAGTTCACGCGGCTGAAGCGCGAGAACGAGGCGCTGAAGAAGGTGCGTTTGTGGTTCTCGGTCGAAATGATCTTACTGGAGGCTGATTGAATGTTCGTTTGTCTATGTAGCAATCCCATGAAAACAAGAAGGTGATCAAGAAGCAGACGAAGGTGAGTGGGGCTTCGTTGTATGGCGGTTCACTCTGCCTGTTGGGCGTGATTCGTCACCAGCTTGCGTGCCATTGGCGTGTGTTTCGCCCTCGTTTGTCGTGTAGTTTGTCCTCGATGCCGTGGTACTCACAAATAACCCGTATAATAGGTGATCGAAGAACTGAAGCAGCGGGAGACGACGAATATCAAGGTATGTCTGTCTATTTGTCGGTCGTATATATGCGGGTGATATAGCGAGCGATCGCTGACTCGTTTCTCCGTCCATGTGTCTGTCCCTTGGTACTTCCACCTGGTGTATGTGTCCATCCGCCTATATGCGCCCAACCCACCCGTCCACCGCTCTATCCCTCCATCTTGATTTCTGGCGACCTGCCCGATCTACGCATCTCAGCTGTTAAAAGACGCAGAACACGAAACTCAGCGGGTGAAAACGCAGGCTAAGAAGAGCGAGGAGGTGAGGGTCCCTTCTTTTCGTACATACCCATCCCGTTGTTCCATCTACTGTTCTTTCTTTGTGTTTCGTTTATCCTCTATGATTTTGGTCTCCTTGCTAACCACGGAGCGCGCACCAGGTCCTCGACACCATAGAAACCAACACCCAATGCCAGATATGCATGGACTTGCTGTTCAAACCCTACGCGTAAGCACCCACATCCCTCCCGTTGCATGTGCGGTCTCCTTATCCCACCCTCCTCGCCTCCCCAGCCTCTCCCCCTGCGGGCACGTCCTTTGCCTCATCTGCCTCCAATCCTGGTTCCGCAGAGCCCCGTCATCGGACTCCGAGGTCGAAATGTTCAACGACGACACCTCCGATCTCAACATGCACGACCCGGACGACGACGACGAACCCGCCCCGCGCCGGGCCGATATACCCTGGCTGTCCCTGTCTGCTTTCCCCCAGCGCGACGAAGACCCCGCCGCCGTGCGTGCTCTCAACCAGCATCTGGGAGTCGGCTCCCCTGGCCCGCGGGGCCGTCAGGGTGATCGCCGGCGCGATCGTCAGCAGCGCGAATACCTCCTCTACCGCCGAAAGACGTGCCCGTGCTGCCGCGCCGCGGTGCGGCACCGCCCCATACCCGTGTTCGTAGTGAAGGCAGTTGCGAGTGCGCTGGCAAAGGTCAGGACGACGGGTGGGATGTCGCCGGGTGGGAGTGGAAGCGGGAATGGGAACGCAACTGAGGGCGACCCGTGGGAGGGGCTGTTTCCCCCCGAAAACGACAACGATGGCGACGAAGAGTTCACTTACAACCCGAGCGATGACGACTCCAACTTCAGCGCTGACGACGACGAGAGCGTCAGCCAGAGCGACGACGAAAGCGGGGAGAGCGGCGACGATCTCGACGAGCTGGACCTGCTCAGCGACTACGAAGACGCAGAAGGCGGGGCCGTCTCGGACGACTCGGACGTGTTCAACTACGGCTCGCCGCGCGCGCACGGCCGCGACGGGCTGCACTACGTCCGCCCGCAGTGGGAGCCCCCGAGCGTGCTCATCGACGCGGACGACTACCTCTTCGCGCACCTCCCCGCGGGCACAGTGGACGTCCTCCGGCGGGGCGGGACGCTCGCGATGCAGGAGGCGTACGAGCTGGCGTACGAGCATGGCCGGGGGCTCGTGCTGCTCCTGCGCATCGACGTCCCGCGCCAGCTCGACTTTCCCCGCCGCGGCAGTGGTGCCCGGGCGCAGGCGACGGTGCGTGTGTATCTCGGGTGGAATATCTGCCTGAGCGCCGACGACGAGGCGGGTGACCGGTTCGTGCAGTGGGTGGCGGGGGATATGACGGAGCGGCCGGAACGGTGGGAGGTGCGGCCGACGCAGGAGCGGGAGGTGGAGGTGGAGGCGTGGATGTTGCTGCGCGAGACGGAGGTGGTGGAGTATTCGGATACGGACTCGGATAATTATGGGGAGCTGGATGATTAGGTAGAGGGGCGGTGGGGGTGACGGATGGATGGATGGATGGATGGATATCTGTATTTTTACTAGCACTGTTTTCTACTCTACTCGGCGTGTACATGTTTTTTGTATGGGTAAGTTGTGTAGATATTGTCAGTACATGGGGGTGTAGATACACTCCGTGCATACTATTGTGACCAGCCCCAGTATAGTCTTCTTTTCATGATTTAGTGCTATCGGGGCACCGAGGTCGAGATTCATAAATACATCTAGTCGTTCAGAGTGGTCGAAAGCGAACTGGTGCTATAGATTAGATAAGATAAGATCACAGACAGCGCGACTTTTATGGAAGATAAAAAATCCACTCTTGATCCACTCAATCTCAAGATCTCAAATCTTGTCACTTGATCCTGACTCGGACTCAAACTCAGACTCAGACTCGCAATCGATAACCCAGTAATCGCTTCCCTCTCTTAGCCCTCATCCAAAAATCCACCCCACATCACACCGCTGATCTAAATCCCAGTTTGTACCATGGCATCCCCACAGAGCGCAGGCCGTGTTTTGTTGGCGTATTCCGGGGGGCTCGGTACGTCGATCTACCATCTGTTCAGATGTTTTGGTGCTGATGAGTGTTCTTGTTCTTGTGCCTGCGTCTGTGCTTGTGCTTGTGCTCGTGCCAACTTGCGCTTGTGTTTTCCGACGATGATCATCTCGTGCATATGATGACCCCCATCTCCACACCAGACACGTCCTGCATCCTCGCGTGGCTGATCGAGCAGGGCTACGAGGTCTACGCGTTCATGGCCGATGTCGGCCAAGAAGAGGTGCATGCCTGTTCCCTTCCCGCTCCGATGGCTCTTCTCTTGTCTGAAAAGTAACGCTAACGGGTGCGCGTGATTTGTGCAGGACTTTGAAGCCGCGCGCGCAAAGGCGCTCAAGGTCGGCGCGAAGAAGTTTTTCCTGGAGGTACGTTCGAGATTTTTCCTTTTTCCATTGCTTTATCTGCGCTTCGGGCCGCTCATTGCACCCCCACGCACTGCAGGACCTCAAGCGCGAGTTTGTGACGGAGCTGATCTACCCCGCCGTGCAGGCGAATTGCATCTACGAGGTGCGTCCCTGGTGTTCCTTGTGCCATAGCAGCTTCCACTGTGTTCTCAATGTTTCTTCGCGCTACTTCTCCCATCCCGTCTTTTTCCCGTGAACCAAACCGGCAAACCTTTCTGAACCAAACCAACAAACCTCCCCTCACCAGAACGTCTACCTCCTCGGGACCTCCCTTGCGCGGCCTGTCATCGCCCGCGGGATGATCGCGATCGCGGATAAAGAGGGATGCGAGTAAGTCCAAGCCCCGTCTCGTTTGTTTGTTGGGAACGCGCTGGCCAGTTACTTGTTGGCGATTGCCGTCACGTTTATGTTTATCTTCACTGGTCTACGCGGGCTAACGCTCCCTTGCCAGCTTCGTCTCGCACGGGTGCACCGGCAAGGGCAACGACCAGGTGCGCTTCGAGCTCGCATTCTACGGCCTGAAGCCGGACATCAAGGTGGTCGCTCCGTGGCGGATCCCAGGTATGCAGTCCTCCCCTTTACACTTCCGATGAACTCATTCACCCGCCACGCAGAGTTCTACAACCGCTTCCCGGGGCGTCAAGCCCTCCTAACCTATGCCGCCGAAAAATCCATCCCCGTGCAGCAAACCGCCTCCAAGCCCTGGTCTACTGACGAGAACCTCTTCCACATCTCCTACGAGGCCGGGATCCTCGAGGACCCCAACACCACGCCGCCCGCCGACATGTGGAAACTCACCTCCTCGCTCGAAGCTGCGCCGTCCACGCCCGAAAAACTCACGATCGAGTTCCAGAAAGGTCTGCCTGTGAAGGTGCGCGTGGAGGGCCGAGTGGACGAGATAACCGACCCTGTGGAGATATTCCTCGCGCTGAACGCGCTGGGGCGCAAACACGGCATCGGGCGGCTCGATATCGTCGAGAACCGGTTCATCGGGGTCAAGTCCCGCGGGTGCTACGAGTCGCCTGGGGGCACGATCCTGCGCACGGCGCACATTGACCTCGAGGGGTTGACGCTCGACCGGAACGTGCGCGCGCTGCGGGACCAGTTCACGACGGTCGAGCTGAGCCGGATTTTGTATAATGGGCATTTCTTCACGCCGGAGCGGGAGTTTGTGGTTAGCAGCGTAGAGGCGAGCCAAAGGACTGTTAACGGCGCGGTGAGGCTGGCGCTGTATAAGGGGAATGTGGTGGTTGAGGGGCGGTATTCGGAGGAGGTGAGTGGGGCGTGTTCCGTTTGTTTGTTTTTAAGAAAAGGGTGGTTGTTGATGTACGCGGTGTAACAGGGCTTGTATGACGAACGCCAGTCGTCGATGGACGAGATGGGCGGGTTCGAGCCGACGGATACGACAGGCTTCATCCAGATTGAGAGCATCAGGATCAAGAAGTGAGTACCTACTCCTCCTTCGTTCGCGTGTACTCATCTTAACAACGTGTCTGTTTTATCAGATGGGCACAGGCCAATGCGCGTCGGGGCCAGGCGGGCGTGGAGCCAAAGGACGTTTATGGGACGCGTGTCTGAGCAGGTTGACGCGTGCAAATGGTTGCGCACCTCAAAAAACCTCAAACGCGCACGAACAGTTAACCTGTCGTGGTCTCGCGCTGTATTGTCGAAAGTAAAAAGAGAACCAGGCGAATCTTGTTGAAGTTGTGAATTGTATGTAGCTGTACTTACATAGTAGACGTTTTGCTTTCACCATTTATTGAGTTGATTTTGAATCAATGAATGTCTGTCATGATCATTTGTCTTGCAAGGGATGCACGTGTAGAGTGGGAAGCGGAATCGCGGCACGTACCGTGACCGAAGCATGGCCGAACTCCACCCTTGACTTTGAAATGAGTCGTGGCCTCCTGACGGTTCCGAAATACTACATCCATACTTCTCCTCTCTCGAGATGGTTTACTTACTACCCAGACCAGGCCAACACCAGATCAACTTCAAGCTCTCCGCTCACGCTCTCGACCTGAATCTTTCAACTTTCGGTCATGGCATCTAATCTTTCTCGCCAGTTCACAAACCACCTGGACCATTTTCACATCAAGCTCGAGGATAGCGCTCTCAACTATCTCACCAGTATGCTGGCTACGATGTCAGTAACGGACGGTGGCGTTAAAAGCGTATCACAAATCCGGGAGTCAACGGAGATGTTCCTAGAGGAGGCGGAAATCGAGCCATCGCGAATGGATAAGTTCTATGCTACGCTGGCGGTTGGTCCAGCACCAGCAGTCCAGAGTATTTCACAAGATATAACGTAGGTATCATCAGTTTCCTATCAATCTCGTCTCATTGACATCTTGGGGTTACTCTGCTAAGCTCAGAGATACCATCAACTCCATCAGGAACTTCTTCTGACAGTGCATCTAAGCTCGCCGCTCGCCGCCAGAAACGCGCCCAAAAGAAAGCGGCGCCGCAGCCAGACACTCGCGAATCCACACCACCACCACAAAGCGACGCAGCCATCGTCGCAACTCACCAACAAAGCCGTTTTCACCTCGAGACACTTGAGACGCTTTCGAAGGACATAGACTACGCGACCGTCAACATCTCCGTCCACCAGGTTGACCTCCTTGTCGACGCCCATCTCAGGCTGAAAGAAGGAGTGCGATACGGGCTCGTGGGCCAGAATGGCGTAGGGAAATCGGGTACGTTCTTGATTCTCGAGTTTTGTTATGTGGAGTGTTTACCAACGCTCGATACTACTAATCAGTGCTGATGAAATGCATGGCGGATGATACCCTGCCCATGCCGCATAATTTGAACATTCTACACATCGCTCAACTGGAGACCTTCGACGAATCGACGACGGTTTTGAACGAAGTGCTGGAGGCGGATACGGGCACAATGGCATCCGTGCGCGAGTATGAAGGTCTGAACGGTCTCCAATGTTAGCAATATACGTAGCTTGCTCATTTTTTTTTTGTTTTTTATATATTATCAGAGCTCCATAACGTGCTCGGAAGTACACATCAGAGCACAGCCAAAAACACCAAGGCTCTCAACATCGTCGTGCACAGAATACTCCTTGCGCGGTCCCTAGCGCGCGTCACCCTGATCCGCCAACTAGCGGTGAAGCGTTCTGGCCAGCGCGGTCACGACGCCCGCCAACAGCAGGTGAAGATAGAGGCGGAGCACGCTGCGCTGCAGGCCCGGGACCCCCACGCGTACATCACGCCGAAGATGGTCACGGACATCATGACAGAGGTCTTCGAGAAGTACGAGCTCATCAATCTCGACGCGCGCAGAGCCCTGGCGCGGAAGATCCTGCGCGGGCTGGGGTTCAGCGACAAGGCAGTAGATGCGAAAGTGCACACGTTCTCTGGGGGGTGGAAGATGCGCATAGCGCTCGCCAAGTCGCTATTTATGAAGCCTGATATTCTGCTGCTTGATGAACCCAGTAGGTTCCCCACATGAACGTTTCGGTAAATTTCACGGTTGGTGACTTATGTGTTGTTAACAGCAAACCACCTCGACCTTCCTGCAATTCTTTGGCTTCAGGAATACCTGACCAACGAGACAGACGGAATCACAACCGTCGTCGTCTCCCACGACCGCGCATTCCTAAATGCCGTGACGGACGAAACCATAATATTCCGCGACAAGGTCCTCAAATACCACTCCGGGAACTTCGACGACTACGAGCAGAACACGTCCGAGCAGCGCGTGCGGAAACAAAAGATGCTCGACATCCAGGAAAAGAAGCGCGCGAAGATCGTCGCGAGCATACAGTACAACGTGCAGAAAGCGCGTGCGTCGGGGGACGACAAGCGCCTCGGGCAGGTCGCGTCGCGCAAGAAGAAGCTCGACCGGCTCGGGATGGAAAAGACAGAGGACGGGAAGAAGTTCAAGGTCAGCTACCGCGCTGGGCGACACCTCGACTCGCGTGTCCAGATCGTCGTGGAGCAGGACGTGAAGACCGCGGCGATCAAGATCCCTGAGCCGGCGCCGCTGCGGTACCACGGCTCGACGTTCATGATGAAGAACGTGTCGTTTAGGTATCCGGGTACGATGCGGGATATCGTTGAGGACTTTTCTATTGACGTCAAGCCTGGCGCGCGGATCGCCTTCTTGGGTCCGAATGGGTGCGGGAAGTCGACGCTGCTCAACCTGATGACGGGCGTCAACAAACCGACCAAGGGCGAAGTCTATCATCACCCCCTCCTCAAAATCGGCTACTTCTCGCAACAAATCGTCGATCAGCTTGATCTCGATCGTACCCCATTCGAGGAGCTGATGAAGCGGCACCCGGGGATATCGGAGCACGATTGCCGGGCGCATTTCTCGTCGGTGGGGGTGAGCGGGGATGTGGTGCTAAGGAAGACGCAGAGTCTCAGCGGGGGACAGCGGAACCGCGTCGCGTTCGCGATGATCCTGTACGAATCGCCGCATGTCCTCGTCCTCGACGAAATCACGAACCATCTCGATATGGGGACGCTGGATACGCTGGTCGAAGCGTTGGCTGGGTATACCGGCGCGCTGGTGCTGGTGAGCCACGATGTGTGGTTCTTGAAGCAGCTGATGGAGGAGGAAGAAGGGGAGGAGATCGAAGAAGAGGACGTGCCGGATGAGCGGGCATTTTATGTGGTGCGGAATGGGGCTGTTAGGCACTGGGAGAAGGGTATGGATGGGTATGTAGAGTTGGTGATGAAGAAAGTCAAGAAGGACATGAACGTGACATGATTCTATTTACTTCTTGATGACTACTGCATAGCTCTCATATCTAGCTGGAGTTGGACATATGGAATGGGTTAGAGGTTTTTTTGATTGGTGCTATTCATATTTTTATGCCAGCACAAACGACCAAAGGGGAACCTCTTAGAATTTTGGATCACAACCTTACTTATACATTGTCAAGCAAAGTCAAGTACAGGTAAATTCCTAAGCCTAATTCGGAGAAGTACAGTAAGCGAGAGTTGAATCTCACTACGACAAAATCCAGAAGATGGTTAATTTACAGCTGAAGGCAAATTTTAGATACTTAGCTAGAATCATAAGTATGTGGACAGAGAAGCCAAAATACATAGTAAGGAGTCCTGCGCCGTGAACGTGGTTGCCACATGTGGGGTGGGATTCAATATTCAATACTGGCGTTGGTTGGCGTCAATATGTTAGTGTTGAGTACCGCCTGGCTGTAGTAGTGAAGCTGGGTGCTTGTGAAATAAACTCTTCTCTACCAAATTCGCAGTGTCGTTCATCTTGGCAGCTTAATACCTCTCTTCTTTATCTCCGTCTACTCAACATTTCCATTAGTATCAACCGAAAGCATTCAGGAATCAGTTGACAGAGATATGGGTAATGCAAATGCAACATACATACCGCGTTGAAGCTTTTCAATCTAGCTAGATACCAATAGAATGATAAGTGCTGGAATCCCGGATGGGCCGAAGCGTGTGATGGTGTCACGGCATCGCTTTACAAATAAGCAATGTTTCAATTTGGCTTTTCCAAGAACCATTCCCAACACCATGGAACGTACCACTCATCACACGATTTTCTATTTACAGGAGCTTTTGTCAATCATCTTCCGTTTCTGCACATCCGCAGATTACACAGGGAAAGAGGTCCTTGATAAGGGTACCCTTGCCTCACTCGCTCGAACCTGCTGGTCATTCCATGCAGCCGCACTGGATGTGCTTTACTCTCATACCGATATGGGGTGCTTGGTACGAACTATGTCGAGGGATCTATGGGCTAGAGATACAGTGACATTGGTGCGTAGATGGGCACATTCAGATTTCTATCGGCGACACGGCTTTGATTCTGGCTTAAGTACTTTCAACGTCCCATGGATCTACAAGACTGGAGTCATCTCCTCCACTACTCTCGGCGAGTCAGGATCTTATACACGTATTGCGGAAACATAATCGACGAAGGAATATACCTCGCTCTCAGTCACCCGCCTGATAGTTTTTCGAACATGTTTCCGAAATTGATTGGCCTGCGCGTCGAAAACATAGTGCATCGCGAATTTATATCCCTTTTGATCACTCGCAACCTCACCAGCATATCACTAGCTTTTGACGAAGGGGACGAAACTGCGACACATATTCTGCCCACTCTGCCATTAGCCTCTCCTTTCCTCAGATGTGTCAAGTTCTCACGAGCTGTGCACCACATGATCATGAACACAGTCAACGCTACTAGTGCCCATGAGGTACTATGCAAACTTCCGCTCTTGGAAACCTTGCTGTGCTCCTCTGAGGTAGTCATGTCTGCGAAAATTCTATCATATATAGCTTGTTTGCCTGCGCTCAAGGAGGTTGACATCACCCTCCCAGTGTACCCCCTCCAGAAATTCGCAAGCAGCCGTAATATATTTCCGGTGCTCCAGAAACTCAAACTATCATCATCTACGCCTCAATCTTGCTTACAGCTCCTCGAGTCCGTCACATCAACCAGTGTCGAAGCCGTCCAGCTTCGTGCATCTAGCATATTTTCAGACGAAGTGTCCCAGAAAATAGTTGCTGTCCTGTCTTCCTTCAAGAATTTAACGCATATCACTATTCTCGAGCATCCTTTGGGTGGTCCACCGGAAGATTACGGGTACTATTCCGACGCTCTGGACCCTTTGCTTCGTCTCCGCAATCTGCAACACCTACAGATGTGCGCGGGGAGCACGTACTCAGTCGATGACGAGGTGCTCAGCCAAATAGCATCAGCGTGGCCTCGTATAAAATACTTGGATCTCTGGCCGCCGGAAGGATGGGGAGGGCTCTATAGGGCCACGCTCTCAGGAATCATCCCCCTCCTTCATAGCTGCCCCAATCTGCATTTTCTCGGGATGGAGTTCGACGCAACACTACCGCTCCGAGAAGACCTCTCAACGTATGACACCCGCAACTCGAAGATACCGCTCGATCTCGACGTCGGCATTTCTCCTATCCTTGATCCGCCCTTGATTGCTGCTTTCCTGTCCCATGTGGCGACGAATCTGCGGTCTTTGGCGGTGAATGATATGTTTTGCAGGGGCGCCATTTATGAGACGTATGAGGCCAGGTGGAAAGAGGTGGGACAGATTGTCGGGGCTGAAACACAAGGTTCGAGGATCATCGCGCTCAGCCTCGACCGCAGCAACGGCTCTTTGAGTTCTTTGGATTAGATAGCGGCGATTTTTGAGACCAATCATTAGAGGGAGTGTGCCAGCTATGTTTTTTTTTGTTAAAAATATCGACAATCGGCGTGTGCATTTCGAGTATGTATCGCCCATATTTGTCATAAGAATAAAACCCTGCTCGGGTCCCAAAGTGCTATACATCGACGCGGAAGCAAATTCTACAAAAGACAAATTTACGCCGAAGGGGACCATTCCGCCAGCCAAGTCTTCATGTACTCCAATCCAGCCATTTGGACGGTCATAATTGTCTCATCGACGATCCCGTTCTCGGTAAGCAAGTCCGAGCAGTGGAAGCCATCTCCCTCGTATATGGGCTGAGTAGTGGTGTTTGCTTTGTTCAGCCCGTCAGCTGAGACGGTCGCTTCGCGCCATGGGTCACCTGGGTGGACGCCTCAATTACTGTTACAAGGAGCCGAAAGTAAGGTAGGGACTCACGGAGGCCATTGGCGAAGAAGAGCCTGTCGACTTCGACGTTCCAGCCCTCGTACATCGTGTCCGTCTGTGTGACAGTGGGAGTAGGGGGCGTGGTGAACTTCTGGGGGAACATGTCGACACATTGTCTCTGGGGTTGATAGCGTTCATATGCGTAAATAAGGTACTATAGGCGAGGGAGCCCTCACCTCCTCGTAGATCGGCTGAAGGATTCGGCTGACGATGGCTGGTTGACCCTCGGGAGGACCTACTTGGTAGTAGCCGACTTGGTTGCATCTATACAGACGGGTCGAGGGTCATGATAGAAATCGAGCATATTAACGAGCTACTTACACCATCCAGAACCACGATCGGTCAGCGTTGTTGATGGTGACGTCGGTATAGTACGCTTGGCTAGCGTTGTATGTGCCAAGGCAGGTTCTGTTATGATGGTCAGGAATATCGTAAGAGATTCCAACAAAATCATAGAGTTAGGACATACTCTGCGTCCTCGTCACCACAAACTACGCGTTATAAGGACAATCTCAGTGTCACGACGTTTCCAAACACGAACAAACTGACCATAGGCGTAGTAAGTTGTGTTCCAGAAATTACCCCACGAGTAAAGGGCATTTTCAAGGCCCCATCCAGTGGCAGGGGCATTCACACCATCCTTGACTTCAAGCGCATCGCAAAAGTCGAAGAACATAGCGCCGGGACCGACATCAGGCTGCAGGTCCTGCCAGTCGAACAGGTTGTACTGGACTGATCGATATGAAAAACGTTATTTCTCGCCAACGTAATCTGTATCTGTATACGCACGGGCAGAGGCAAAGTCATCGATGTGAGTCACGTCGCCGAGGCCAAAGTTATCTTTCATGGCCTGGATCGCGGTCGTGTCGTTTTCGGCGTAGATCTGGTCCAGGTACGCAATAACGGCTTCAACGTCTGAGGAGCAGTTTTGAGGCATGTATTCACGGATTGGCGTGAAGTATCCCCAGTAATCGCTGGAGAAGGGTATTCTTAAACAGGCAAATCAAGAGATGGGGAGTGGGCTTTACGTTATGGCTTCGACCACAGCGGAAGAGGCATATCCTGCGTAAAAGACATCGGGTTTGCTGTTAAGTTTAGCAAACATGAGTGCAAGCCCAAGCGAATCCAGGATTACGATTTACTTAACCATAGTCCAGCTTGTCAGAGCGCCTGAAAATCAGAAGGATGAGTAAATGCATCAATCTTTGATCACATGACATCACGCCCACCAGAATAACTTCCGCCAATGAGGATCCAAGGCGCCTGACCAGGTTTAACCTGATCACCGCCAGGCATAGGCAGATCGGCGGTCTCCGCAAAGTATGTGAGATCATCTATGGCCTGCTGGATCGTAAGCAGCTCCAAGCTCTGCGATGTAAGGTTGTCGTAAGGATTAGAGTATCCGAAGAAGCGATGCTCGATGAGGACGGTAGCTCCGTTTTGCTGCTGTGCAATCATGCCGTTAACGGTGCCGTTGGTTAGGTATCCCTCGTATCCTGGATACTATGTAGGTGTAGAGAACGGCAGATGGTTGAAAACTGGCTTACCGTCCGCATCGGTTTCACCTGGGGTCATCAGGATGATCGGCCCTCCTAATCGCAGAATAAACTGTTGAGTCTCCACCAACGCCAAAAACAAACCACGCACCAGCTTCGTAGAACTCCCAGTCCATCCAGTATCGTTGTTGGAACGTCCCGAGACTGGGGTTGGTATGGTCGATCAATTGGTCGAAATAGTAAACGGTGGTGATGTTTGGGAGTGCGGTTCCATCAGCACTCATGAGCTGGCGTTGAGGCACGGAGATCTTAGGGAGTGTAGGGCGACCTCGCAGCATTGAACTTGGGATGGCAGCATCCACAAGAGACACCGACACCAATGTCGCGACCAGGGATTTGGTGAGCCAACTCATTATCATGGTGATAAATTGGCTCTTGTGGTTTGAAGGGGCGCTGGCGAGAAGGATAGAAATTGTACGTCGTCGTTTTTATATGTAGATGTCCCTGGGAACGCTGGGTATCGTCCATACGGCACCAGAGGTGAACTGCATGTGCGATGCTTGCTTCCTGAGAGTTACCTGAGGAGTTCCAGATGGAAATAAGGAAGGAACTATTTGTGGCTAAAATTAGCCTTGGGCCTTCCGGATTCCCAAAGGGCCAGGGTGATTAACGGCATAACAGGGATTCATCGGTGGTCAGCGATCATAAGTATTATTGCCTAGAGATTACGAGGATAGTTCAGTGCACAGGAAAAAAAGCTTCGCGGTTACCACCTCGGAATCTTGGATGGAGGTTTAGTGTAAGCAATACTCCGATGCTTGTGCTCACATGACGATCTGTGACCTATACATAAAAGCTTATCAGAACCGTTCTGCCAATGGTGGATCACCAGAGGCACGATCGAGTAAAGCATGGCAGGTGCCGCTTGTGGGAATCTTGCATGGCAGAGGAAATCACTAATAAAACACGGATTGCAAGGATACAAGGGACACAGCTATGTTATTATTCTTCCGGATCAAAAAAACTCTCGAGACAGCTAGAATGTAGTGCCTTCTGGTGGCTGGGGAAGCTTTCGGTTGTTAAAGCTGGCCATTTCCCTAACATAACGCATGGTTACAAGACGAGGACAGAAGCACCACGAAAGACAGTACCTGCGTATTTCGACCAAGATCGTTTCGATGCTGCTGTTTCTGTTCCAGTGTGCTAGTACGGGGAGTTTGGTAGGATCGACTTTGCCATTGTCTTTGTTAACGAAAGGAAGGTTGACTCGGGATACAAACTGAATCGTAGGTGGGACATCGGGGTAGGTCTCGCCGCAGTCGATCTTTAGACTGTAGATTCGGTTCTCGTGTACCGTCTGCGGCACATAGGGCGTCAGATCGCTGCGATGAGAAGAGATCCTGGCACGATGGGCAGGGATTTATCTTACATGTCCTGGGCCAATGATTGTTCCATTCCAATGGCTCATCATGATATCGTCGCCATCCTCTAATCCATAGGAGCAGGAGCCATCTCCAATGCCTTTCTCGCCTTTCTCGAGTTCCTCAAGAAGCCGGAAATTGCGTGGAACTATGACCAGCACAAGTAATCAGCTATAAGAACATAAGATAAACACACAAGTCTCGTAGACTGACTCTTCGCCATGAACAAACAGAAAAGAAAGAAAGAGAAGGTGTAAGTATGCAGGCGTCCGCAAATGGCCGTTGGATTGGTCCTGCTGTCGGTGGCGCGGCCACGAGATCATGATGGCTACACTGCCTCCGCAGCTACTGCAGAGCCTACTTGTCTCTAGTCCCTTTACCTTCAACTTTCTTCTACATTTTATTCTCGGAATTCTAATTTATCATGTTTAAAGGGGGCCAGACAAACCCTTATGATGATGTTGTTGGTAAGTACAGTCTGAACACACCGTATCCACGTCCATGGCACTCAGATGTGTGATCAGTCAAGGCAACCGACGAGAATCTCACGAGCGAAAACTGGGAGGTCATTCTCAATCTATGTGATAAAGTCCAGGATGAAGGCGAACAAGGGCAAGTACTCACCGGCTGAGATTGTTTCCCGTATTCACAATTCACCCATCAGCGCACGAAACGTTATCGCAGCGCTCCTCAAACGGTTGACGCACCGCAGTCCAAACGTTCAGCTTTATACACTATCCCTTTCGGAGTCACTTTCTAAGAACTGTGGTATTGAACTACATCGCGAGCTTGCCTCTCGGGCATTCACTCAGGGACTGGAGAAGTTAATCTCCGATAGGGTACGGGATATAACATATCATTTCTTGCATGTGGAGTTAACGACTGACCATCCCAGACGACGCATGAAAAAGTAAAACGACGAGCACTTGGTCTCATCGCCATGTGGACTGCAGAGTTCGAGAACGATTCAACGCTAGGCATCATGGAAGAATGCTACAACAGTCTAAAAGCCAAGAGTAAGCTCCAGGAGCCGCCCGCCATCATGTTATACTCATCCCACACGCTGCCGCAGACTACAAATTTGAGCCCCCCAACGAACCTCCGCCTCCAGCTGTCGATGACGAGATCCGCCGCAAAGAAGAGGAGGAACTACAGCGTGTCCTCGAAATGTCAATGCAAGACAAGGGAGGCCGCAACACCTACTCGGGTTATCAACCCGCTGTATCAAGTGGCGCCAGCGGTTCAGGCTCTGGCGCCAGCTCCAGCCGAAATACAGCTACCCAAGCCCCATACCAGTCCGCCGCACCCACCTACCATTCCGGGTATGCCCCTGCGCGTTCACCGTCTCCGAAAACACAGACCCTTATTCCAGCCTCAGGCGCGCAGCTCACGTCGGCATTGTCCGCCTCAACCACGTCTGTCGGCTCCCAAGGCTCCGCAGCATCCATCCCTATAGTCACCCGTGTCCGTGCCCTACACACTTTCGAAGCTACAGAGCCCGGAGAACTCGCGTTTGAAAAGGGCGAGGTGATCAAAGTGGTTGACCGGGGATACAAGGATTGGTGGCGTGGTCAATTGAAAGGGAGAACTGGCATATTCCCGGTGAACTATGTGGTCAGTCCACTTGAAACGGCTTCCAGGGTGTCGGGGTTGATTGAATGGCTGTCTAGGAACCGCTACCCGAGCCTACCGCTGCAGAGCTCGCCAAGGAAGCTGAGCAAGAAGCTGCGGTGTTCTCTCAAGCAGCGAATGTAGATCATTTACTGACAATGCTACGATCAATGGACGCTTCTACCGATAGTCTCGCCGACAACGAGGAAATTCAAGTAAGCTGATCAGGCTGCCTCAAAGTTGTGAATCGCTGAACCAGATGGCCGTGTAGGAATTATATCGCTCATGTATGTCGCTCAGGCCCAAAATCGTAAAGTTGATCGATAAATACAGCCAGAAGAGAGGTTTGTTACATTATCAATGTCTCATCATCTTTTCCCTGACCACAGAACATAACAACCTCATCAGCCGATCTTGTCTCAATGAACGAAAGTTTCGTCAAAGCCCGGACTATCTTCGATCGCATGATGGAAGATAGTTTGGCACGACATGCAGGAAGTAAGCCTAAGCATCGCTCCCCACTCTGTTCGTTGCACCCCACTAACCTCACTGATCCCAGTGTACGAACCCCAGCCGGACTACCGCAGGGCACCACCATCGCAATACCAGCCCCGACCCGATTCCCGTGCTCACTTGGATCAATATGGTCCCGTTCCCCAGCCCCAGCCCTACGGGTACCCTGCCGGCTACGATCAAGCCGGCTACAGTTCCTACCCAGCTCCAGCCCCGGGCACGACCTCAAATTATCCAGACAATGCGTATCAGGCTCCCCCGCAACATCAGCCTTACGCTGACCCCAACGCGTACGGCCCGCCTCAAGCCCAAGGTCCCCCGCATTCACAGCAACCCTACGGAGATCCCAGCGCATACGGCCCCCCTCCAGCCCAAGCCCAATCTCCGTACGGCCAACAATACGGCCCGCCGCCTGGTCAAAGTCCGCACGGCGCAGCCACGCCCTCCCCATACTCCCACCCCCAGCCGCAATTGCAGTCGCATTCTCCCGCCCAGCCCGATTTGTCGCATGCATCAGGACAGCAGCCCGCCCAGCATCAGGCGCAAAGCCCCCAGCCGCCGCAGTCGGGCCCGCCGTATGTCTTCGATCCTAATGCCACATATGCCGACCCGAATGTGCAAGCATGGGCGACGTACTATGCGCAGGGCGGGAAGGACGAGGCGGGTGCGGTGTATTTCATCTCCGTCCCCGGCGTCACGGACCATGCGCCCCCGCAGGTCTCTCCGCAGGGCCCACAAGATCATCTAACCGGAGAACATGTCCAGAATCAACTGCAACCGCAACCGCATCAGCAGTATCAGAATCAACAGCCACAGGGAGCGGCATCCGCACCACAAAATGTCTCGCCTACTTCCCAAAACCCCCCTTCAGATGGATACCAGAATCAGAATCAGCCAAGATCTATGTCTATACATCAGGGGCCTGCAGAGCATGCGGATACGTATGCCATTCCGCAGGGTCAAGGACAGTACCCCGCACAAGCGTATCACCAGGAGGCATCTGCGCCCCCTATATCGTCCTCGTCACCGCATAGCGCTGGGAATGCAGGCGCTCCTGCTCCCTGGGGCCAGCCACAACAGCAACAGCAACCCCCCAGCCCTTCTTCGCCAAACACGCTCCGCCGACAATCAACTGCACCCACTGCCGCACTCGGATCTGGAGCAGCTTCATATGGCGGATACGGCCCACCGACAGCCATGTCGATGTCCCCTTCCCCTCAGCAGCAATCTCCCCAAGGCGCTGTTGACCCGGGAGCGGGGTATGCAGCGCAGGCAAATCCCAATGGTCCGATGCATTCACCCCAGCTCGGGCAGTGGTCTCCCCCACAGTCGTGGCAGCAGCCTCCATACCAGTCTCTGGAGCACCAGTTCTCGGGGATGGATATCGCGGGGCAGGGGATCCAGAGGCAGAGCACGTATGCGGGGCAGCAGCCGCCAGTGGGCGTCGGCATGCCTACTTGAGGTGGGTGTTGATATAGATATTCGATGTGCGTGACGAGGTGTGTTCAAAAGCGGAGACGGAGACAGAACAGCGATATATAGTTGACTGTGCGATTCGAAGTCTTCCCTTCCCGAATCCCGTGCCTTGTACTTGCTTGAAACGCATCATGCTATTCGGTAGTAGTACACAGGCCTATGATAGCTTTACTTCAGTATATACGGTCCGTCTGTTTTCGTTTCGTTTTTTGAATCTGGCGAGTAGTCATAGGTCATGTACATACTTTCATAAATTATTCATGCGATATGGAGCTTGTACACGTTTTCTTTTACCGTGTTGATTTGCGCGTGTACCTGCCCATGTCGAATATTGCTTCAATGACATGCAAAGTGGTTGGATGAGAGCATATAACCCCGTGCGTTCCAATTTTTCTTATCTATTTCCATATATACACGCGCTGCGATCATTTTGTTTTCTAGTGTACACCATATACTAGGCATAGTCTCTAGAGATATAATCACGGTTTGCGAGAGTGACTAGGCCGCGGGGACTCCCCCTCATGCATTAATCTCAAGAATAGCCGTCGTCATTCAAAGAGCTCAAGGAGCCTCTAATGCAGTCAAACATGAACGTATTGACCCTCCAATGTTCGCTTTCAATCCCGATGATCTGTCCCACCTGTCCCCACTTGGCCTTGTGTGCCTCGCAAGTTTCGTCCTCGCACGACATATCCTGCGCCGCCAAGGCCCGCAGATTCGGCGCCATATGGGACAGGAAGGCAGCGATCGCGGGAGGGTCGACTATGGGCGAATGGCCGACATTGAGATCGAGAGGCGTCTTCGAGCTGCAGATATCGTATGTGAAGAGGTCCGCGTGGATGGGTAGTGTTGCATCGAACGTCGTACCAAGAAAATGCAAGTTGGGGCAGCGCTGAAGGAGGGGGATGATTCCTGGAAGTGTGGTTATAGGGTCCGTTTCCCATCCGTCCGGCGGCCACAGATACAAGTATTCTATACGGGGCCATGCGGATGCCATTTGGCTGAGCATCTGGTCGTCCACCGAATATGTACTATCCGAGCACACCCAGACCTGCTGCAGATTGTGGAGATGAAGTAAAGGGTCCAGACCGCCGCGATAGATCCCATCCTTCTCCGCATGACACTCGAGGATAGTGATGTGGGTTAAACTCGTGAAGGAAGATAGGGCTACGAGTATGTCGTAGGACGCTTCTTCAGAGAACATGCCGAATGTACGAAGATGGATGGCATCCATGCTGGATGACGTGACAGACTCGAGAAACTGTAAGCAGGATTGGGGTGTGGGCGATGATATTTCGAGCCTCTGGAGCACCGGAAATGTATTACGGTTGCTCCCGAATTCCTCGAGGGGGTCCATTGGCAAGTTAATGTCAATCACCTTGAGCGAAGGCAAGCAAGCTACATGGGATAGAATTTTCCGAGACATTACTACATCAGGGCACAGTAATGTTTCCAGGAGTGGAAGTTTATATAGTACTTCATAGGCACCGGGAGAGTTGATTGTACCCCTGATTAGCTGGTACTCAGATCGTGAAAGCTCGATATGTCTGAGGTAAGGACAGACTGATGGGAGAGTGGGCAGAATATTTGTCGCAATTTCATCCCCTTCAATAAAAGGCAACAATATGGTGGTGAGGTTGCGAGTGAGCAGAAGGGATATAAATTCGTGATGCACTGGGTTTCCAACGCGCAAGTCAACCAATCTCGGAAATATGTTCGAAAAGTTGTTGGGCGGGTGACTGAGAGTTTGGAATATTGTTGCGCTCATTTCGAATCCACCAAACGTACGTAAGATCCTGACGCGCCGAGCATAGTGAAGGAAAATGTTCCAGTCTTGTAGATCCATGGGGCGTTGAAAACACTTCAACAGAAGCCATGTTATCGATATAGTAAGGTTCTGAATGTGTCCGTCTACGCACCAATTCCCTTAAATCTATATACCATAGGTTCCTAGACATAGTTTGTACCAAGCGCACCATATTTGTATCGGAGTAGAGCACATCAAGTGCGGGTGCGTGGAATGACCAGCAGGTTCGAGCGAGCGAGACAAGGGTACCCTTATCAGTGACCTGTTTTTCACCATCACGGCGGTCTGCGCATGTGCAAAAACGGAAGATGATTAACAAAATCTCCTGTAAAGAGAATATCGTGTGATGAGTGGTACGTTCCATGGTGTCCACTGTTAGCCTAGGGGATCGGATGGCCTATAAAAGAATGAATAAATTTTTATGTGGCCAATACAGCAGTAAAAGAGGCAAGACAAGCCTCATATGTCACGTGCTTGCGTTGTTTGTGTCAGAGGCTCTTGCCAAACAACAAGCCAAAACTCGACTTCCATTTCGGTCACGGTCATCCTCGCTGTAATATTATAGCACCACCGACTAACAACTTACTTACTATCCATGGCTCTCCCCACGAACGGACGAGTCATCATCGAGACAACAGCGGGAGAAATCGATATCGAGCTATGGTCCAAGGTCCGTCTCCGTCTTTAAATTATTCACCTCAGTATCTGCGTTTTATTAATATTCAAGTTCCATTCCTCATCGCTCGTGGTTTGTTCTATCAACCAATAATCCAAACCGACCAACACCACTATCGAAATTGGATCCAACACGGTACGACGCACCGACAGGAAACACCAAAAACATGCCGGAACTTCATAGCGCTCGCATTGGAAGGCACGTCCCCATTCCTATTCCCAATACCTCTTACCACTCCCTCCTTTCACTGCTCCGCGTCCACTTTATACATGTCCATCACGGTCTCCATGCTCACTGCGTGGGCTTTGACTTTGACAGGCTACTACGACGGAGTCATCTTCCACCGGTATGTACTCAATCAACCCGCGCTTTGGGTTTGTGGTGTTAGTTACACGGCTGACGGAACTTGCACGCATGCCTTCATTTTTGCTATCATTTTTATTGGGGTTGACATTGTCATTCCTTACTGGGGCTGATACAGAATCGTGCCCGGCTTCCTGGTCCAGACTGGCGATAAGACAGGGACGGGCGGCGGCGGGGAGTCGTTCTACGGAGGTATGTGTGTTGTATGTCGCCCTTCTTCCCGCCATCCCATTATCTCTATCCCTCTTCATGTTCCTATTCATGTCCCCATCCCCACCCCTCTGTATCCATGTTTCTTTAACGCTGATCCTCCCACCCACCCCCCACAGAACCCTTCGAAGACGAGATCCACCCCCGCCTCCGCTTCGCGCACCGCGGACTCGTCGCGATGGCCAACAACGGGGCGAAGAACTCGAACGACTCGCAGTTCTTCATCACGCTCGGTACGCCTTGTCTCCGTGTCTTCTTGCCTCCGCCATCTAGTCTGAGATTGAGATTGATACTGACCTGATATGTGCTCCTCCTTCCTTCTCCTCCCCGCCTTTAACCTTGGGGTGGAAACACTGGGACTGGAATGACTCGGAACAGACCGCGCGGACGAGCTGCACGGAAAGCACACGCTGTTCGGGCGGTGTATGGGCGACACGGTGTACAGTGCGTTTCCCATCCACATCCGCATCCGCATCCACACCCCCACCGCCTGTTAAACCGATGTACTAAAACCCACCCCCACCCACAGACGTACTGAAGATCGGCGAGTCCGGTGAGCCGTCTATTCAGCGCTCCTCCTACACACAGACACATTCCAACGCCGCAACCCACCAACAGAAATCGACGCAAACGAAAGACCCGTCTAGTGCGTCCTCTTTCCCTTTCCTTCGCCTTTCTCCGCACTGGCCAGCCCCGCGCTCATGTCCTCTAAATCTAACATCTCGTGTAACTATAATTGTCACTCATTGCCCATCCTTTTAATCCCAGCCCCCCAAAAATAAAATCCATCCGCATAGTCGACAACCCCTTCGACGACATCGTCCCGCGCATAACGGCCGCTGAAAAGCGGGCGCAGCTGCGTGCGCGCGAGGAGGGCCAGCGGGAGCGCGAGGAGGCGGAGCGGAGGCGCGGGGCGAAGAAGTGAGTTTGTTAGTTATGTTGTTGGTGGTGCTCGCGTTGTACTTTCGGGTACTAAATAACCACGAACCACAGGAACGTGAAGCTGCTCAGCTTTGACGGCGACGAAGAAGACGCAGCCGAGCCCGTGGTGTTCAAGAAGAAGGCGATCGTCAGGCCGGATCGTAAGTGGTCCATCTCTAATTCCATTCCTGATCCCTGATGTCTAATGACCTTTTATACCTATCCCTGATGACTTCTGTCCCGTATCATGTCCTGAATCCCGTATCACGCTCTCAACCCCATCCTGAATCCCGAATCCCGTATCACATCCCGACCTCAACGCCGCCTCGCAGTCGTGGACGACCCACAATCCATCACCCTCCCGGACTTGCTCGCCCCCGGGCCTTCGTCGCGGGGGAAAGCAAAGACCGCAGAACGAAGTAGTGCTGATGCACCGAAGTCGTCGTCAAAGGTATCGAGATCAGCCCGTGTTTGATGCCGATACTGTTCGTCCAGCTGATGTACGGTGTAGGAAGGCAGCGCCGACGTGACGAAGATACGGGAAAACCACGCAAAAGAAAAAGCCGCTGGGAGGTACGTACGCGTGTCCTTGGTCACCCTGTTTCCAAGTGCACAACATGACTCACTTACCTTGCCCCACACCCACACCCACAGCGACACCCGCCGCGCCGAGATCGAGAAAATGGAAGCCGACATCCGCAAGCTCACGCGCCAACGCGACGGGCCCGACAGCGACGACGAGCGCGCGCGGAAGAAGGGGAAGAGCAAGTCGTACCTCGCGGACGAGCTCGCGCGGTATGCCAAGGGGCGCGGGCTGCAGGCAAAGGGGAAAGGCAGGGACGGGAAGAAGAAGGACGAGGGCGACGTGCTCGCTGCGCTTAATAGTTTTAGGGGCCTGCTGCAGGGGGCGCGGTGGGATGAGTCTAAGGATGTGGACATGGATGTGGTGGAGGGGGAAGGAAACGTCAATGAGGCCCAGGGTGACGAGGGTGCGGATGCGGGTGCGGGCGGAGAGGACCCTGGGATCGAGGTGGACGACGACCGGGGGTTCATGGGCCACGCGCTGGAGTTCCCGAAGGACGACGGGGAGGAATCGCGGAAGGCGGAGCGGGACTACGAGGTTATCGATCCGCGGCAGCGGAGTGCGCGTGCGAAGGAGGAGGAAAAGGAGCGGAAACGGGGGATGAAGAAGAGGGAATGGGGGCGATCCAGGCGGTGACTGCGCGTGTTGGCGTCGTGGAGCTTTTGCTTGTGTTGGGTTTCCAACTTACTACTTTTGAGGCTGAGCTGCAATCACTTGTGTACCTAAGTATCATGATACTTACGCCCAGTTGAGTTTATGATGAAAGACTGAAAGCCGTGTATCACCACCTTATTCGGCTATCCAAGCTATAACCTCCTGCGCTCATACCATAGTGTGGTGCACTCGATACATACATACACTTGCATCCAATCCATCAAACAATGTCGAATCCTCGCGCAGCTTTCATCGTCATCGAAGGCCTTGACAGATCAGGGAAAAGCACGCAAGCGCAGATCCTGAAAGAACGCCTGGAGAGCGATCACAGACGCGTAGAGCTCATCAAGTTTCCTGGTTAGCATCCAGCCATGATCCGCATCGTCCTAACTGTAACTCATGTAACCACACGCGTCGCGTCCATATCCAATCCAACGCGCACGCATCAATCAGACCGCACGACGGCGATCGGCAAAACGATCGACTCGTATCTCCGCTCCGAGTCTGAGCTCGACAACCACGCAATCCACCTCCTCTTCTCCGCCAACCGCTGGGAACACGCGTACGTCCATCCCCAAGTATCATCACCTTATATCACCTTATATCATCCCATATCCCCATCCCATCCCATCCCACATCCCCCTACACGCGCCCCACACACACCCCACCAGCACCCGCATAACCACCCTCCTCCAATCCGGCACCACCGTCCTCGCCGACCGCTACGCCTTCTCCGGAATCGCCTTCTCCGCATACAAAGGCCTCCCCTACACCTGGTGCCGCGCGCCCGACATCGGCCTCCCCGCGCCGGACCTCACGCTCTTCCTCGACATCGAGCCCGCGGCCGCGAGTGCACGCGGGGGGTACGGCGCGGAGCGGTACGAGCGGGAGGAGGTGCAGCGCGGGGTGAGGGGTGTGTTTGGCACGATTGGGGCGGAGATGAGCGATGGTGTAGGGGGGAGCGACGGTTTAGGGGGGAGCAGGTGGATGGAGATCGATGCGGGGAGGGAAATGGACGAGGTTGCGCGTGAGATTTGGGATGCGGTACACCCGCTGCTGGACAAAGTAGGCGTACGGCCTGTGGGTAGATTGTGGGAGTCCAAACCCACACCCACACCCACGCAGTCAATCGCACCGAGGTCTGGCGCGTAGAAACACAGATGGTACAGGCTTAGTATATTCGTATTCGTATGTTATGTATGTTTGTAGAACAACCACGGAAGGAAAGAGGAAAACCAAATATGGAGTCTGTAAGGACCGGATTCAGAATCAGATTTTCAGATGTCGAGACGAGATATCAAAGGAGAGAGAGAGAAGGGAAAGAGAGTAGGATAAAGCTAAAACCAACACTAAACAACAGAATTCAACATTTCAAATCAAAAATGGACGTAGATCACCAACGATGCGATAAAAGTTGAATCACTGCACGACCAATCCATCCAGGATCAAGAGCTCGACGACATCCGCGACACAATCACCGCCAACGCAATCAACACCCCCCACCGCCACTTCTCCCAGATCACCTGGCGCCACGACGCAGGCCACTTCGCATTCGCGTTGTTCGACGTCGACAGCGCCCCGTTTCCACCCGCATTCATACTCGTATTCGTATTCCCACTTGCATTCGTAGCAGGGACTTCCGCGGTCTCCGCCACGGCAGTGCGCTGTATCAGCCGTGGGAGCTGCGACGTGGCGGTGGTTGTACCTGTAGCTGTGGTCGTGGTTGTAGTCATAGCCGTGGGCGTAGACGTTGACGGCGAGATAGGAGACGGGTATGCAGAGGAGGGCGAAACGGGCTTCACAGCGACACCGACGGTCTCGGGCTTCCCCCGTTCCCGCTCGCCCATATTAGGCAGGTCCCGCAGCGTGGGACCGCAGTGCTGCGTAAGTATAGATCAGCATAGCATAGCGGGAGTAGAGCCAGTGATGGAGATGGACAGGGTTTTGCCGAGAAACGTGGATGATGATGATGCGCACCCCATCACCATCGCTCGGAGGGTACGTGCCTCCGAGGCCAGAATGATATGATACATGGACAGGATGGATGGGTGGCGATACGATACGAAAGGAGTTATGGATAGGACACTCACATCAGGGAACGCCTCCTTAAACCGCGTCTGGGCGACATTCCACAAGTGGCTGCGCGCAGCGAACGCGAGCTTATGGCCGTCGGACGAAGTCACGGAGCCGGTCGTCATCTCGTCGGACAGCATAAACGACAGGAGACCGGTCAATCTGGGTTTCGCAAAAAAGTGCGGTGCGGTTAGCAAACAATACAGCGGGGCGCGTGAGCCGAGCAAACAAGGCACCCGGTGACAAAGCACAAAGGCGAGTGTGCCCATCAGAGATGGAATCGCAATCACGCCGGTAAACCCGAGGTGCGAGTTACGGGTTGCGTGCGAGTGTGCGTTTTGAATGCCGGCGTGCGGTGATGGCTGGACTCACATTGTTTGTACACTCCAGGCGGGGTTCCACTGCGGACTCATGAGTCAATATGGAAATGACTGCGGACGGGGGAGAATGAACAACGCACAGAGCCAGGATGGAAGTCAGACATGGAGAAACATATCTTCTTATCGGGCTGGAACCGCCCGGAGGGGGTAAACATCTAACCCAAACCCGTATTCAGATTCAGCATCTCTCCGCCAGTCTGAGTCGCAATCCATCACGCACCTTGATACCAGGGGGCTTGAATGGATACTCGGGCGGGAACAGCAGCACGCCGTGGTATTCCCCGCCCGCGAACGGCGAATCAGGCGGGCCACGCTAGAAGTGGAGTCAGCATCGGTGCGCAAAAGAAGAGGCCCGGCATCGCGGGAAATCGCACGATAAGATAGTTCCCTGCAAAAGGATGTCAGCGCACGGTTCCAAGCGTCCGCGGGCGGAAAACGCACAGGTGAGGATGTTCTTTTCGTCGGGGACGGCCCAGACAAACGGCGGTGGCTCGCGCTGCATGGTGACATATTCTTTCGTGAGCTGTATAGTGGGGTGTCAGAATCAGCAAGTGGATCTCGGTGTGGCGACGTACGCGTTTTTGTGCTGCTTTGCTGGCCATGATGGAGGGATGGGATGGGCTCGAGGGAAACAATGCAGGAAAGTTTAAAGGGATCGTGGATGGGAGTCGAAGCGCCTGTGCTACAGCGAGGATTCAGAAAGCGTCGGCCACCCCGCAAACAGGGCCAAACAACCCATTAGTCAGTTTCCGGATTGGGGTGGCTATTAATATGGCATCCAGGGTCGGTATGGATATCACCCTGATCATGTTTTTGTGATTGTGTGGAACTCGGTTGATCACCATCAAGCAAGCTCAGCTCAGCTTTTAGTTTTCCCGAGCTGATTCCGGGCTCTGGGTGTGTTATTCGTGTCGCCGGTATGTTCTCTGGATGCACGTCGGTGTCCGTCAGTGGTTTAATTTTAAATCTGTACATTCTTCTATCAAAATGCTCCTCGTGTTCTTGTATTTTTTACAGACTAAATGGAACGTGATCAGACTGAAATAAATAGATGTAGATGCTGCTTGTAAGTATTTCTGGGACAAAGGACCTCGCCCTTGGACTTTATATATCCCCGGCAGAGAAGAAGGTCAATATGCGGTCAACATGCAGCGGTAACTACTTATGTATGCAATACAGTCTCCCCTGGGCACACCATATAATCGTCCCTTATTGAGCTATGGGACGATGATCGCGATCACGACAACGCAGCTATCCGGGATCCCAAGCTGTCGACGTGGGCGGTGGAAATCGTTACCCTGAAATCAGGGTACGGGGGTCGTGACCATTACTGACATTTACAAGGATTATTATTCGTGTCTCGCAAGTTACCCCCCCAAGTATTTTCCAAATCTCCAAACGTAAGATAGATGTGTTGATATCTTGCTGCTTCGTCGACCCGAGCGTATCGCAGCTGCAAGACGAGCAAGCACGACGAAACTCCATCATTCCCCCGCTTCCGCCTCCGAATCCTGGCCACAAAACGACTCCGCACTGCGTGCAATAGCAGCACACGGCAGCTTCCCGTTCGTCGACCGCGTGTACACGTAGAAAGTCTTGGCGATAATCTGTGACATTACGGTGAGTGAAAATCAAGCCAGTGTGATGGAAGACGAAGGCAATACACACCCCAAAGCGCGTTGGCGCGCTTGGAGCCTCGCAGAATCAGCGGTCTCTGCCTGCAAATCAGCGTCTACCTCTCCGCCCAGATCAGATCTTCCAAAAGCACAGGAATGATGCCCCTCCGCCTCTCCGGCTTGACGAAGAAGTCTAACAGCAGGTCCGGCATCATTAGTAGATTGATACTAATACCCGTACTACAAGTATTAGCAGTGACTCACCGCTGTTCCGGGTCTGGGTGTGATCAACGCCCTTCATCAGCTCCGAGCATTCTATCGTGGGTTGGCTAACGAGGGTAATATAGCACAGGTTGTGTTGTACCAGCATCGCGGTGTGGGCTTCGATATCAGGCTCCGGCTCGTCGTAGCGATGTTTGTAGGGTGTGTCTGAAAAGACAGGTCGCGCCCAACTCTCAGGTCCACCTTCCTTGACTTGCGTACGACGAGCCCTAGACAGACAAGTACAACGACAGGGTGAGACAGTCTGAGACAGCTAAGAGTGAGTATGGCATCAACACATTTCCGTGCTAATGAAAAATAATGGGCAAACTGACTGTAAGCATAGTAAGTCGTGTTCCGAAAGTTGCCCCGAGTACAGAGCATTGTCAAGGCCCCATCCAGTGGCAGGTCGGACTGAACGCGAACATGACATCAACGCAGCTGATAATGATATATCAAGCTGTCGACTCGGAGAACGGTCGTCGGTATGGAAGTCTTTACCCTGGAATCCGAGTCAGGGTAAGTACGGGGATCGGAGCCATTAAAGAATTTGATTGAATATTCGT